>UELX01006464.1:0-10818 GCA_900480035.1 Eupelmus urozonus | reverse complement strand
GAATAATTCAGTCTACGAATATTCTCAATAAATTTTCAATAGCTAAAATTAAAGTAGAAAAAACAAGCTTTAATTTGACGTTTTCAGAATTAAGACTTGATAATTAGAACCAAAGCTATGCTTGTTTAAAGTTGACCAAAAAAAGTCTTCTAAAAATCAACTAAATTCCTTCGTTCGGAATTTTACATTTAATAATATTGTATTTTCGTTGCTCAACTTTAAACAAGCATAACTTTGGTTCTAATTATCAAGTCTTAATTCTTAATTTTAGTTATTATTAAAGCTTGTTTTTTCTACTTTAGTTTTAGTTATTGAAAATTTATTGAGAAATTCGTAGACTGAAATATTTGCATTTCAAGTAGAAACTCATTTTTCATATTTTTCTTAAAATAAAACTACAAACGTTGATAAAAAGAGTTTTCCAAAGTGTTGGACCGTACGGCTTTGGCTTTCCTCATTTTTTGATACCCATGAACATATCCCAAAGTTTCATCAAGATCTGTGATCGGGAGATGTGATACTCTCCTAGTAAGTAAAAACGTTGTAAATTATTTAAGAAGATTACCGATTAATTCAGCGCACAGCGTCGTGTAATTAAAGTCTAGTATTAAATGAAATAAGTCGTAGTATTCCAATAGTTCGGGCTGTAGCTCTATTCTTGTTCTCAGGCAAAGTAAGCTCTTCGACTTAATGTGCAGAGCAAGGATTCGAAGCTCGATACAAAGCTCTCTCTCTCTCTCTCCCTTCGTCCCTCTCTCTTTCTCTCTCTCTCTCTTTTTTTCTCTCATTCTCTCTCTATCTTTTTCTCTAAATTATTTTGTGAAAATGGTAGTTCGTATCTTAATTCCAACGAGTTTCATGCACATACTTAGTTCTGCCCTGAGACGTACAGAAATAAGTTGGATTCAGGTTATTTTCTTATTTCATTTACATATTCTTTATAAAGTAAGTATAATACAACTTTATATTCGAAAAAATTTTGACAAATCAGGAAACAATTTTTTATGTTAATCAAAATGAGTTCTTTATGAAGATTCTCAGATCCAAATTTTTTAAAATGAGTCTTTTCACAATATTAATATCACCGTTTAATTATCAACAAAAACTGAAAAAACAAATGTTTTGTGAAAAGAAGAAAAGGAAAAGAAAGAGAATATCCTTTTACAAAAGAGGAATTTCCTACATTTTTCTCAAACAAATGATTCAGTTTTATAAGAGTTCAGTTTTTTAAGATTTTAGTACAAGTAAAGTCATAATGGCAAGGATTTTTTTCTTGCTTTGTATAGAAAAGTACAACTTTTTTTATTTTTTAAAATGCTTTGTATTCTTAGTATAAAAAAAAATTTTTAAAAAAATTCCAAAAAATAAATTACACGAAACTGGAAAATGAACTGAAAGACGCGAAAGGAATTTTGCACCGAATGGAGATGCAGAAGTAGACAGGAAATGCTTTAAAAGTGTGGCATGTACGTTTTTTTTCTTGTGTCAGAGCACGATCAGGAAAAGGAACAATTGAAGTCTGTTTCATTGTTACTAAAATATTTAAAACAAATTTCATTCGTTTCTTTCGGACATTATTGTGATACATATATGATAAAACACTAACAAATATAAAAAAATACTTCTAATTTACTGCATTTTGCTTTATTTATGCTTTCTAAAGTTTTAATAAAATACGTATTGTAATAATTATTTGAAAAAATGTATCTTAATGTTAAAACTATGAAATTCTGTGTAAATTAATGGTTGTTATGAATGAAAACCAATTTTAATATTCGTTTCGTAATCATACGTAAATGTTTAGAATCTTATTCAAATTATATGCTTGTATAAAAAATAATCCGAATAAGCTTTTGACTTTCACTTCATAAACTCACGCTGTTTTTTATTCTTTTAACTAAATAAGTACACGGAAAAGCAGCTTACCGTCGGCTTTGAAATTTAATTTTTACAAAGTGAGAATTTGTATATTAATTTCTTTTCTATTTATAATTGATATAAAATTCTGCTGTATTATGTTATCAATAAAACCGACTAAAGTCGTGAAAGAACACGTTTTGTAATATTTCAACATCCTTTTTGAAATTAAATAAATTGCGGGAATAAAGTACTTTAATACCGCAAATGAGGGAATAAACTATTTTAAAGTAAAAAAGGATTTGGACCTTTTTATGTAACATTTATACATGTAAGAGCATTAAAAAATGAAATTTGGGTCTCCTAAGGGGTTTTAATAAGTTTATTTTTTAGGCTTATTTTTCCTATATAATCTTAAAAAATTAAAATATTACACTGTATTTTTAAAACATTTTAAAATAATTTTTCACTAAAAAATTAATATGTAATAACTTTTGTAATGATTTTTTTTTATTATCTGAAGTAAAAATGTATCGGCGATAACATAACTGCAATAGTGATAAGGATAACATTAAATCTTTCACAGTAGAGTGAGTAGATTGGAAACGTTATTTACACGAGGTGATCTCCGCGCTAGAAAATTCGTTTCACCCTCATTTCTGAGAATCGCATAAGAGTGAATTCAGCAAAAATGTGTAGATACCTATATCCATAAAATTTCTCTGAAAATTTCATATCAAACCATTTTTCTTATCTAAAAACGTAAAGTACTTGTTAATGAGTAAAAATCTTTAAAGTTTTTCGTGAAAATTTGCAGCCTTGGCCCGTTTAATATTTCGTTATTACAGAATGTTATTTACTTATCTTTTCGTATTTATCGCATAAAATGAATTTTTATCCATTCTATTTAAATAACCGTAACAAAAAAGATTAAAATTAGAAACTCAATAACAAATTTATTTTCCTTATTCCACGAACCCACTTCTATCAAACTCCTTGAAATAAATCGCGTCGCAATCGTGTACCATAAAAAAGAGCCGTCTTTTAAAAATTTATCGTCTCGCAAAATTGCCCGGATTTCCAACCGCTCGATCGTTTTAAGAGCAAAGCGAATCATAAAAACATTAATAAGGGCGTTAAAGCACGAGTCGAATAACAAGGAGAGATAGAGAAAACGATGCGCGCTGAATTTAACGAAGAGGGCAAAAAATAAATACTCATAACGCGCCTAGTCGATGAAAAATATAGGTCAAGCGCGATGAAAAATATTCCGCGAGCGAGCTTGATTTATCCGCGTTGACACTTGGCTGCGCAACTATTATACTCGTCGTGAGAGATATCCCGCTTCCGAAGCATTCCCTGCAGCATCTAGTGAAATTCACGTGCGGAGTATTTCTATTCTCATATATATTTACACCGACAAGTGTTGTGACTGCCGTTCTTCGAGATGCTGAGATGCAGGTGAAAGGATGATATGATTTTTTTTAAATGATTATTTAATTTTTTAAATGTAAATTGTGGATAAAGTGCAGACGTATTTTGCAAATAAGTAATAATAAAATAAAGTCGAGGTATATTTTTCCGAGGATGACTTTTACATGAGCGAAAAATTAGCTTCAAAATAATCCTTTGTTTTCGACTTCATTAGAGCTACTTTTTTACTAGAAAAAGGGAAGGAAATAATGTAACGCAAGTTTATTATCTATTAAAAAAATATGTTACGTTATGCACGATTTTTAATTTTAAAAAAATGTTGCAGTAGAATCTGCTATAATAAAATTTATGCAACAAGGTAATAAAGTTGAATTTTTTTCCGAGTGTCTATTTACTTCCTGAACAAAGCGGGCACAGTAAAGACCGTAAAATGCACGAATAAAAAGTAAATTTGCGAGAATACGCAGTAACTATAGAAATAAAGTGAATTTTTTAAAACAAAATTGATTCGCGTGTAAAATATAACAGTTATTCTTTTAACTTTTCAGTTCTAGTAAGTGCACATAGTTCAGTCAACAATTTAAATAATTTATTTAATTTAAAAATCCATAATATATTTAGGTTTAAAGTACATCATTTTGAATTTGGCATCCGATAGTTTGACACAAAACACCGAATAGTCGAAAACCAATCAGCGACGTAATCATTACTTAGACTTTTAAATACAAATTTAATATTATTTAAAACTAAAAAGTAAATAACTTCAATATTAGTTTCAAAGACGTTCATCGTTAATTAGTAAGCGTATTCGCTCTAATGACAACAAACGCTTTGTCTCCTCGACCAATATAATCAAAGCTGGCTGCAAGGATCTTAAGATCTATTTGCATTGTTCTAATATCGTCCATTACTCGGCCGCAGCTCGATAATTGAATTAATCCATAGCTCATTATTTGCAATATCCGATTCCTTCAAAAGAGAACAAAGTCAAAGAGCGCACTCCTGATCTAATACTTTCTTGAGGTTCTTATATCTGTAAGTAGCTCTTTGACCTACGTCGCCACTGTGATGCCTTTACTTTTGTATCGATCTTTGACTATATAGTTTGATATAAGCCGATCAATTTCTTTGGGGATTATTATACTGGACAATATTGCTTGCTCCGCTAAAGGATAAAGTTGTTAAGGCTTATTTGGTAAATGTAAAAAAGGAGCCAGTTTATTATTTACCGTACAGATGAATTCATACAAAAAGCACAATAGTGTAAAAAATAACAAATCTGGTATAACGTACAAACTTTACATTACAGAGACAAAAACAAGAGAAATAAAAAAATTCATCTCCCTTCGAATATCTCTACTAATAACAATCAATTCAGCGCTCTCACAATCAGTCTTCAGGAACATCAAAGGCTTACACATTATCAAAATCATGGC
Source organism: Eupelmus urozonus (assembly GCA_900480035.1). Classification (NCBI taxonomy): domain Eukaryota; kingdom Metazoa; phylum Arthropoda; class Insecta; order Hymenoptera; family Eupelmidae; genus Eupelmus; species Eupelmus urozonus. The sequence continues at coordinate 6,091 of UELX01006464.1, read as the reverse complement.
AGCAATGGAATGAATCAACCAGTGAGTCCATCCTCACCTTCCACATCGAAACCTCCCAAAACGAAAAAAAAGGCAGTCAAACTTGATCCTCCCTCTCGTCGCTGGCTTTGGCCAGGGTCAACTGGAAGTACTCGGGGCGCAACTTGAGATTTAGCGCCGCGGGCGCGACGGCGCTCAGCCAGCTGACGAGCTTGTTGGCGCTGCAAGCACACAATGACACACATTACGATCGGATATACATATATGTATGCGTATATTCGGCGAGCGCGAAAGGGGACTCTGTTTAATTGAGCGAGAGAGGAGCGTCGTTTACGATTTTCAGGGAAATTGTGTCGAGGTCACCGGATTTCCTATACGCCGACGACACCGCGCGCTCCTGTATGTGTGTAGACTCTTGCGCTCTTTTCGCCTATTGTCTCTTGCGCTCTTGTTTCCCTCGTTCCCGTAATTCTCTGCTTTTTTTCCGCGTAGTTGGGATATCGAATTCGTTTGCGCGCTCGAGCCTGCGCTCGGCATTTCCGGCGCTGTTTGCTCGCGTTTAATATGTGTTGATCTTCGGGGAACGGACGTATTTTTTACTTCTCACGTTATCAAAACATTAAATTAATTTCACCAATAATCGTTACCTAAAATTTTCAAAATAATTTAATCCCAATCAAACTATCCTATCCTATATAAAAAAAAAGATAAAACCAAAAACGTCCAGCAACACATTCATCATCATTAAAAACCCGAAAGCTCCGACCGATACCGCAAATGAAAAATCGCGCCCATCTCCTGAAAGCCAAGAACAATCATCGCTTATCTCGCTCGCTCCGAGCGTCCAGCAATAGTCCAAAACAAAGAATCGCCTGCAGGCCGAGCTCCCGATCCTATGAGCATATACAGCGGAGCATATAGCCAGAGCAAGCGCGTTTATCGATCGCTTGTAACCTACCTCTTGCTAGTGCTGAGCAGCAGCTCGCGCGAGCCGCAGGGATGCAAGTGGAGATAGGGTCGGCCGAGGAGTGGATGGATCGCCTGGGATAGCTCGCCGTAGGCCAGACGAGGTAGGCGCTGGGCCGCCTCGGCGCTTACTGGATTAATACCCGGATAGTCTGCGAACAAGAGAGACAGGTGGTTTTTGAGAGATGGGGAAATTAAGGCGCGATATTGGGATGAGGGGTTGTTGATTGGCAATTTAGTTTTTATAGATTTTATGGCATCGATTTGTTGGCTGTGAAGTGGGCGAATTAAAAGGTAGTAATATGAGTTTAAATGATTAATTTATCAAGGGATACAATAAATATTTTAGCATTACGTATGGCGGATGCAAATGCTACCAAACAAACATTCAGTTGTTATTTCACGTTTATCGAAGGTTGCAAGCTCGGAGACAGACTGCCCGTAAAATTCCGAAAAAAATCTTGCACTTTTCAATATTACGGACAGCTTAGGGACTTCCGTGCGCGCGCGCAATCGACGAAACAATCGCCGTGTCCTGTACTCTCCCAGATTAAGGTCTAGTAGCGATCAGGCTGAACGTCGATTTCGACATTGTCAACTTTTTGCGCAAAATCCTCCGGTGAATGTTTCTCGCTATGATACGTCTTTTTAGAAGGTTTTAACGAGCGCAGGCAGTGTACTTTTTGGGTAGTACGAATTATTTTTATATTTTTTTACAAACAAATTTTTAGCTTCACTAAAGGAAGAATGTAAATAGAGAATTACAAAATACAGAAGTTACACTAATAACTGGAAGTGTGATATTTCAAAAAGGCAATGAAGACTAAAAACAATTTTTATCTACCGTACCTTATAGAGAAAATTTTACAACAACTTTCAATAACTAATTATTTACACTTTTTTCTTCTTTCTAAGAGTAAATTTTTATACATTTTAGTTATTTATAATTTAAATTCAAATAATGACAAATTTTCGAAATCATCTAAACATTGTGACGTAATTATTAGAAGTATTAAATAAAAATAATTGGTACATGTAGCTTCTTTAACTTTATCTTTGAAATTATGCAGTATAAATTTAAAACTGTATCATAAGCATCGTTGTTAAAAATTTTTTATCTGGAGAATTATTCATTGTAAATTTGCTTAATCCTTTGGTCAACTTGCTTTATCCCCCTCGATGAAGTCAATGTTTTGATCGTAACAATATTCTAATAATTGGCCACTTAAAATAATTTTTGATTCATTAAATCTTATAATCAATTTAAAAAGCAATTACTTATACGGACTTCCTATATTTAACTATTAAAGATCATATCAATTTAAATTAAAAGATTGATCATTACAATCAGTATAGAATTAATGTACAACGTTAACTCTATAGCAATTACAAAATTATACAAATTCCTTATTTATTATTTTATTATTTTCATTTATTTTTTCAAACTGCTATCTATTAATACTATTAATTAATACAATATTTTAGAGAGTACGTTTTTAAATTTATGAACGTTACAGAAATATTAATACCATTTAACTATCAAAATTGTAAGAACATTGAAAATTTTTAATGTTTAGTAAATTTATATAAAATTGAATTGATATATTCTTATCGATGTATTATTTATCAATGAATATGTACCGTTATTATTTTTATTATAATAAAAAAATAGAGTTCTTCCTTATCAGACGCACAAAAGTACTTTTGCGAAAAGTATAAAGTAGTGCTATCTATGGTTTCAAACGTGAATTTGAATGGTAACGTAGAGCTCTACATTACGAAGTCTCGAGGTTCTTGTTCTAACTTAAAGTCTCTATTTGAGCGGGAAAATTTGAATATGAGATAAAGTATTTATTAAATCCTTGTGAAATTATTCATAAACTAGTGCATACTAATATATTTCTTAAACTTACCGGACTTCCATCCATTAAAATAAATCATTGGAACACTGTAGCTCATGGACCATAAAATATGATGTTCGATTATCAATGGTCTTTCTTTGGCGCCTTCAGCCTCGTACGGATCCGTGCATAATTCCAAGTTTTCAATCCATTCTTCATCTGATTCTCCATCGCCTTTGTCTTCATCTCCTGATCGTAATTCGTCTATTAAAAAATCGTTTGGAACAAATATCTTTTCTTGGCGCCTTAAATATGCCTGACCCGGTGATTTCTTTAAAAAAAAAGTATAAATAAATACATTACTGTTCATAGCGTATGTTTCACTTTTTAAATTATTATATAAACTCATTTTGAAAAAAAATTATCTATTATTTATTTCATTAAAGTCATACTGTATACATAATATGATAATTTTTTTTAAATCAACAATTTTAACTTGTATCGATTATTAATTAAGCCATACATAAACGGGTACAAGCCACATAATGCCATGCACGTGGCGTTTACGACGGCATAATTAAGCTGTAGGCTTTGTACGCTCGCCGGGGGTCGAGCCATTGTGTTGCCGAACATCGATCGATCCAGAATAGTCTGCATATAGATGCAAAAGCAGTTCAACAACTGTTTAACGCACCTTGTCCCCTGGAAATTCCCAATGGTCCGAGATTGCGTCTGACAGCCTGATGAGCTCCTCGGCGTTGTCCACGAACTCCTCCCATGTAATAGTGCCCGGACCGTCCATCTACTATATTCCGTCTCTCACGAAATACTTTTCCTTTCGAAAGCTATAAATATATTAACATAGTGTTTTAGGTGATGATACAGTGGTATTTTGGTACGTTTGGAGGGTGAGAGCAGGAAATCGGAAGTCGTTATTTTTAGCTTCATAGTTGATTTTTAATATAACCGGTGCGGATATATTAAAAATTCATTGTATTTTAACATTTTGATGTTACAAAATAATTGATTTTGAATTGCATATAAGGATTGTTATTGAATTTAAAATTGTAATTTGAAAAAGGATTTACGTAATAATTTGTTATAAAAGTAAAACCTTTTTGCAAAATTTGAGGTTATGTTAATATAAAATACGTTTCAGCCATTATCCAAACATTTTGTTTGAAATAATAATGTTTATCTTTGTTTTTATAATTTTTAGAAGAACCTTGACTCTTCACTAATTATATTTATATTTCAATAATTAAGAAATGGTAAACATTATTAACGTCGGTAAAAAAGAATTTCATCGGTAACGAATAAATAAATTTTTATTGTGGAATGATTAAATAGTTTATCATGTAGAAATATATTTAATTAATTTTTATTAATTGCAGACAAGAAAATGTGTCTTTTATTTAAATAATTTCTATTATAATTAAGAATATTAAGTAGCAACAACATTACCATTCACTTGTGAATATAGATAATGGAAAATAACATGATTGTAATATTTTTAAACATTTGTTTGTTTTGAATAAAATTTCTTTTTGTATCGCATATTGATTTTATTTTTAAAGTTTATTTAATATTTAATCGCTTATTGATTCAAGTTTTACTATAAATGGATTAAATTATAGAACGATTTTCTAAATATAGCCAGCATACAAGTAGATCTATTTTCAGATACATTGTATATACATAAAAATTTATTTTAAGTATCAAGCTAACCTAAGAAAAGATCTTGCAGCCTGAAATAAGTTCTCATTAAAAAGAAATCCATAACCTCCTACTCCATAAGGAATAAAAAATGTAAGCCACTGTGCAAAAAAAAGTGAAATGGAAAAAACAATGATGAAAAAGTAGTTTCTCCGCAGTAACGTGAAATAGACCGTTCTAATTGCAACGTTGTATATGCGTCTTCTCCCCACTACCGTCCCCACCTCCCACCATCCTGCAAAGCCATCTCTTTTTGCTGAAAAAATACTATATACTTGTATATATAAGACAAAACGGAGAAGACTTTCCCTTTAGTTTTGTAGGTAGCATTGTGCGCTCTAAGCGAACGATACGTCGATTCAGCAAGATAAAATTGAAAAAGGGGGAAGCGGCACAGTCGCAAGAACGGCTGCTGCTCCCCCGCCCTCCCCTCCCGCCCCTGTCCACAGAGTTTTCCCGGCAGCTCGACGCCTCTACTCTTCGTCGTCAATTGTCGGCTATTTCGCCTCGGGCGACTTCGGGGCACGACGGACCTCTCGCTCGCTCTCGCATCATGCCTACCTATACCTTCCATCGATACTGCGCTCCTTCTCCCCTCTTCCGCTCCCTCTACCTAAGCGCATTTATCTCCCTTCCAAGTGGTTATTGAGTACGAGAGAGAAAGAGAAAGAGCGAAGTAAAGCAGTCCTAGTATCAAAATGAGTGTAAGAGAGAGAGAGAGAGAGAGAGAGAGAGAGAGAGAGAGAGAGACTCCATAAGAGAGTTGAGGTTAGGTTGCGCAGTGGCGGCGAGAATGCAGCGATACAAGTGCATCCACTGCGCACGCAGTGGCGCCCCCTGTAGCTCCTTTTACCATCTCTCTCCGGACATCGTTTCTCTGCTAAATATCGCGGGAGTTTATCGCACGTAATATAGCTGCACATTGCCAGAGCTACCGAGAGAGCTGGAACTTAATGAGCGGGGACCAAATTGATCTACTTTTATATTATTTGTTCAACTGACGCTTGAATCTTATTGTTATCTATATTTTAATAAAGAATCATTAAAAATTTAATATTTTGGACCTTGCTTGGAAAATTATAGAATGTACATATTTTTTGTCTTCAATAACACACAATTATATGTTCAGGTTTTAATAATTTTATTCTATATTTTATGATACTTGTTAAAAGTATTGTTAATAGTGATTTTTGACATTTGTCAATTAAAAAAAATTAACTAACTTTCTAATTTTAAAACAAAGAATGTCTTTCAAATTCTTGCCAAACTGTAGTTTTCAGTATTTTTCTCATTTGTTAAAACCAGTTTTGTTAACCGCTGCTCTATAATGCATGTATATGCAACGTTCTTTATTGTTCGATAAAGATTTTTATATTGTAAGTAAATAATTTAAGGAATTACTTGAAATATAAATATTAATAATGGTATTAAACGTTTAAAAACTATGAAAAGGATATTCAAAATTAAAAGTAAATTTAAGGATTAAAGTTCATGTTTTAAACTTAATAAGGAGGGGGGGGGGTCCGTTTATTAGAATGTTTTTTATTTAATGAATAAATATTTCGATGTTCATATAAATAGTGTGCATA
>UELX01006463.1:0-10820 GCA_900480035.1 Eupelmus urozonus | reverse complement strand
TATTTTAACAATATTATTATAGATTTGTGTTATATTCTTCTATATAATATTGTTACAGTTATGTTGCTGTAATATCTATAATATATTTCTGAGACAAATAATTGATGCCGTAATGGTACAAATTTTCATAAATTATTGTTTGTAATGCTATTAGCTGTTAATATGCAAAATTTTAGCTAATAAACACCTCACGATTTATTTCTAGGGTCCTTTGAATAAAGGATTTTGATTTTTGTGCATTTGTAGATTAGCGGCTGTTTCGACGGCTATTAAAGGTATGATTCAAGATCAATAAGAGATGTTAATTTTCTGCAATTTTCATGGATTGCTTATAATGCCATTGTCTATAAATTTGCAAAGTTTGTCGAGTATACATATTTATGTAAATAATATCATCAACACTTTTAACAAGTTAAATGCCTTTTTTTACTACTGAGAGAAAAAATTATACAAATTATTATATTTGATAATAAACTGAAAACGTACTTGAAAGCAAAAAAATTCAATATTTGAACATTGGTTTTACTTAAGTATAAGGAAAAAAGTTATACTCATCGGTTATTAAATTTTTTATTATTTAGCATGTACTTTACATTACTTTTACGTCACAAGGAAGTATAATGTAAAATTTTTACCTTGCTACGTAGCAATATATGCTACTAAATAAATAAATGCAATAACAACTTTTTCTTTCCTTCTATCTAAACTCAACCACCATCAAAATCGTACCTCTCTCTTCGAACCGATAAAACTCAAACATTCCTCAACCACTCGTCCAACACACCAACGCTCACCCCTCAGCTCCACCTATACCCACACCCTTACATCATCTTCCTCCCGTATACACATCACCGATATACCACACTATCATTCCGCCAAGGGTCCAGCTCTCCTCTTATTTTCTCGCGCGCTGCGCACTTACTTAACGCCCCATATGAGACAGAGGAACTCGCTCCTTTTTCTCGACCCTTCTTCCTTCCTTCCGCGCGCTGGCAAGACAGATCGCAGCGTGGCGGTGCCGCGCTATTTTTGGATTTTCCTCTCGCAGCTCTCCCCTACAGCCCCCTGGGCCGCCGCAACGCAGATCCTGCGGGGAGCCGGCGAAGGAGCGGAAAACGAGCTTTTCTCGCGCGCGCTGCTTTTCTGCTGCGAGAATTTATCGAGTATGAAAATTTTATTTATCTGGTAGTGGTTTTTCGCTTTTGGTGTTTGTAAAGGTGGACTGGTAAATATAAATAATTTAGGTTGTTTTGTTCTTGGATATGAGAAGCTATCTTTAGTAAAAGATTCGTCAAGCTAGTATTTTTTATAGTTTATAACAATTTAATGACCATATCAGATTATTGTAAATTAAAGCTAAAATGAATTTAAAAAAATTTTCAGCAAAAACTAAAACAATTTAAATTCTCAACGAAGGTTAAAATTGTCTGTTCAAAGCGAGAAATAAAAACTACTACTCTTTGTTACCAGAAACGATATAAAACATTGTCCACTCACCCAATTATAAATGCATGAAATAAAAAATACAAATGAATTAAACAATCCGCTCCCAAAAAATCCCTCTCTTCAAAAACCAAAGAATAATCCAAAACTCAAACGATCATCTCGTCCTCCAACCTATAAGCTATCCTCAACTCCAGCTTGCATTCCACGCGTGGCGCCGTCGTTCTTGCACGCGCCGCTGCGCGATTATCATTTTCGCCGTTATGAGAGAGCCTCGCGCAAGGACACCGACAAAGCGAAACTCTCTCATGCACATATAGATATTCAAGTCAGCCCGCAGCTGCAAGGAGAGCGCCGCGAGGAAAACAAAGTCGATTTTCCCGAGGCTGCGGCAGCCGTGAGAGGTGTATCTTTCTGTTTACGAAGCTTCAAGCTTTCGAGGATCTCGCCTGTATTTATGGCTCGCTTATGACGCGCCTTTGACGGCCGCGCGCGATTCAAGAGGATATAGATAGATTGCGCGCTTGCTATCTTGATCTCCCTGGAATTAGCATGAGCCTGCGCTCTGTAATCATTAAGTTTTCAATCCACAATCGTTCACCCCGAACCTTATACAATCATATCAAAACAAAACCTTCCGCCAAAGCTTTAATTAACAAAAAACACAGAGTTGCAGAAAAATATTCGCGTGCAGGAAGCTGGCGCGGGGTCTACGCTCGACTCTCGCATTACGTCAGCTCCAGCGATGACGAAAGAGCCGGAGTAGCGGGAGGAGGAATCGGGCGCTCGGGCAGACAATAGGAAAAGGCGCAAGCGAGCCCCGCTGGCTATTTGCGCAGCGAGCGCATTTCTTTCTTTTTTTTTATTAGAGCTGGGCGAAGCTACCGGAAAACTTCGGTGATGAGGGGAGCGCTGGCCTTTTGCGCAGATTGGAAGTGGAGATATTCTTTTTCTGGATAGAAGTGGTTTTCGCTGGCTCGGGTAGTTTTTTTTTCGGGGGAAGTTTGCGTGGAGATAAGGTTGAGTAGGTGAGGGTTTAGGGGGTGGAGAGTAGGTTTCGTATTTTGGGATTTGAGGGTATTGATTTTTCGCACTGTCGGGCGTATGTGCTTTTGTGTAATATAAGTTAGAGCTACTTGTTGCGTGTAAGCTATATACTAATACGGCTGGTGGCTTGGAACTTATTTTAAGCGTGGCGAAATGATTAAATGAAGGATTTTATTTTGAGAAGGATAAAGCAAAGCTTAGTCGGCTTGAGATAATTCTATGATTAAATTTTGTTTATACGGTAAGATGAATTAAGGTTTAGTTTAATAAGAAAGTAATTACGTCAAGGATTAGAAGAGATGGAAAAAGTTGGCGTTTAATGTAGTTTATTTAAAAGGAGGTGTAAAATGCTCGAGCCTATACATATTTGAAAGGATAAATCAGTGTTTAAGAATATTTATTTCTGAGTGCATACTGTATATAAGTATTATAAGAATATTTTGCGAGATTATTAAAAACAGAAACTAGATAATTGCCATAATAATATTTGATCTAATTGTTATTTAAAACATCGTTTTTCACAATAGAATAAATAATTCAAATAATTGATAATCTAAATAAAAGAAAGTTACAAATATAAAATCTTTAATAAGTCGGATAGGTTCTTAAAAAATATTTCGTAATTACGTATTTTAGTAAAAAAACGGGCCAAAGCTTCGTTCTACAAAAACGTTAAAGCTCCATCCAATATCCAATAAATAAATCTCTCAAAAAGCCATAAACAAAATCATCCACCCCGCCAATACACCCAACCAAACCTCAAAACTATCTCCCTCCACTACCCAACCGCATCGAAAGATCCGCGAATAAACAAGCCTCTCTCCGCTAATACACATATCACAACTGCAGATTACAGTATACATAAGCATATACAAAACACACAGGGACCTCCTCTCTTTTCGCAAGTGGGAGGCGCGCGCAGTGGCGCTGCATCTCTCTCTCTTTACATTACACATAAGCCGCTCCATGTGTATATATATACGCCTATCATACGGCGCTGTGCATCTCGGGCACAGTGACACTAGGTATACACCATTGCGCTGAAGCTATAAGCGAGCAAAAGCAAACTCACCCTCTGGCCTCGATGGACGCCATAATCGACTCGATGGTCGCCTTCTTCACCGGCGGCTGCGGCGGCTTCTTCTTCTTGAGGCTGATACCTCGCGCCGGGATCGCCGCCGCCGCATTCTGAAACATTAGGACCCGTAGACAGTTCACGTGTGTGAGTGTGTTTTGAAACATCGCGCGCAGGGAGGTTATGTCGGCACTGACCGAAACCCATAGAAGACAGATTAAACATCTAAGGGAGAAAGTTGGGAGAAGGTCGAGGAAAGATTGGAGAAGATAAAAGCAGAATAACTAACCGTGCTGCGGGTGAGGATCGGCCTAGCGAGCGCGCAGCCGAGGAAAGCATGTCTCGTGAGCGCCGCCATGTTTAACTTCTGCCAGCCGGAGTTTATACTACTGCGCCGCCGCTGAGGAGCGACGTCTCTGACGCTGTGCTGCTGGCTGCTAGATAGACTAGTTCGCGGCGTTGCCGCTCTACGCACGCACGGCTCTTTTTAAATAAGTTTCGGAGTGTATGTATGAACGTAGTGCTGCTTTTTCTAGTTGGGTGACGTATATAGACGAGGGGCTGATATATAGGTTTGATAAGCTGCAGCGGGAAATTTGAAAATCTTTAAGGGGGTAAGTGGGGAGGCTCGGGGTGGAGCTGGTGCTGGGAGAGAGGATGATGAAGAGGAAGAAAAGTGGAGGACTGGACTGGGATGTGGAGAATGTTGGTGAGGTGTTTCTATGAGAATAGTGTGTAGATGATTGTAGGAGAATTTGTAAATATTGAGTGGGAGCGATGAGGAAAGAATAGTTTTGAGTTTTTGTTGAAGTGAGTGACATAGTACAGAATGGAGAAGTCGATTGGCAAGTGTACAGATGTGTAACTACAGTGATTCATAAACTCTCTGAAGTATATTGTCAGGGAAAGCTCGAGGACGTACTCTAAAGATAGACTTCAGCTCCAAAACAAGTCATAGCAAATTATTAAAACACTTTTGGTCAATTTCTAAGTATATATTTAGATCATTGATGAAATTGTTATCAAGGTAGACAAGTGCAGTGGTAAAAGAATCGAAAATTCAATGCGCATACAATGAAGTGTTAATTTAAAATATTTTCACAAACTTAAACTGAGCTTCATAATAGTTACTTGAAATTGCTAAGACAATTAAAAGCAAGAAACCAAAAGATTGAGTGTTTGAACAAATTTTTATAAAATCTAGATTGTTATAATTTTTTATAACTGAATCAGAAAGACCTCTAAAATTAAAAGTTTATGTAATTTACAAAGCAAACATCAATAAGTGAAAAACATAACACACAATTCCATTATTATAATTCACATAGTGCTCCAAAATAAATAATCAATTGAACAGTAATACTCATTCCTAAATCATCCATAAAACTCCATACATAAAATTAAATCATTTCTAAAACCATCAAAAAAAGTAATTCAGTAAACTCCAACACTGCTCCAAAACATATCGGCGCACGAGCCGACTCCAAAATCCAAAATCACCAGCCCATCAGTGCCGCAGCAATCCCCCCACCAACAAAACCACTGCAAGCCAACAAACAACCTCGTCAACAACAATACCTAACCCATCAACAAAGAACGAAAATAAATGAAAAGAATCGCGCAACCGCGACAGAAAAATACCCAAATAGCCGGCAGTCTCCCACCTCCGCCCACAGATGTCGCTGCCCAGCCGCTCGACAAGTCCGGCAACGTCGTCTCAGCCCGAGCCTCTCTTGCAACAAGGACAGCCTCTATGTCCGAAGCATCGCACACAGTGCTCGATTCCAGCGTAGTGTGCGTATGGTGAGCCGCGGCTGGGCTACCCCCTTAAACCAGCCGAGAGCGCGCAGTAGTACCTTGCGGTGCGCGTCCGCCATTTTACAGTCGCCATTGAGAGAGAGGAGAGAGACGGAGCGAGGTGAAGAGCCTCCCGCGCGTGCGTGCGTGTGTGTGTGTGAGTGTGTACAGCGGCGAGCTCCTGTCTCTCCGAGAAGCGCGCAGGCAGGCGCGCAGACTATACGCTTGCACGAAGAGAGAGAGCAGAGCAGCAGGGAGAAAGAGAAAAAGTGGAGGAGTGAAAAATGCGCGTTGGCTCGGTGCTGATGCCGGAGCGAGCTGGCGACGCGTCTCCAGGATAACAGCAGTCTTGGCCGATCCTCCGGTCCCCGCAGTGCTTCAGTATGCGCGGATATCTGTGTTTGTGTCTGGCAGCAGCGCGCGCAGCGTTCAGCCGCGAGTGAGCGAGAGAGAGAGAGAGAGACAGAGGGAACCTAACCTTAAAGTCGTAAGGTAGATCGGCGCGGCTGCGGTGTGCGAGAGAGAGTGTAGTGTAGGTATATAGCTTGGTTGCGCGCGTCGAAGCAGCGCCGCCGCCGCCGCGGAGAGAGAGCCAAGCTGAGCCGAGGATCCCGAGCGTGTGTGCAGTGCAGTGCAGCAGCAGCAGCAGCTCCAACGGGCGCGCACGGGGAGCATGTAGCGCGCTCGCGCAACACTACTGCTCGCGGCATCGCGGCTCTCGCGTATATAGCTACATATATGCTTGTATATGTAGACATAGAGAGAGAGAGGGATCGTAACTGCGTGTGTCCTCCTCAACGTAGTGCAGTGTGCGCGGAGTGCGGAGTGTGTTGATCGTCGTCGAGTGCTGCGCTCGCGCGTGTGCCCAGTTACAACATACACACAGAGTGAGAACGGATCCAGCGTAACACGAACGGACGGACGAACGGAGCCGAGCGAGAGAGAGAGAGAGCAGAGGCATATAACGTTATATAGGTGCGCGCGGTGCGCAGTGCGCGCACTCTCTCTGATTCTCCGTCTCTGTCTCTCGGGCTGCTCGGGAGAGACAGATTGATACTGCTGCCGTCGCCCCCGCCGCCGCACAGAGAGCAGCTCTCCGCGAGTGCGTGTTGTTTGGTGCGCGGAGTTTTCTGTGCACTGTGTGCGCGTAGGCGAGATCATCGCGGAGAGTACACAGAGAGAAGGCGCAAGAGAGATAGAGTGAGAGAAAGAGAGAGAGAGAGAGAGCGCCGAGCGGAGCGAGCGCGGGGCTCGAGGGCCTCGTCCGAGGCCGAAAGTGAGTGAGTTTTAGTTGAAGAGAGCCAGCGCCGAGAGAGGATGGAGGAGAAGCCATGACGCACCCCTCGCATCAGACTAACGGCGCCAGCTTGGAGGACTGCCACACCAACTTCTTCGCCCTGGTGAGTAGTAGCTTATACGAAAAGACGGACGACGAGGAGAGGGAGAGAGACGGAGAGAGCGAGACTCGGTTCTCTCTCTCTCTCTCTCACTCGCTCCCTCGGATCTCTCTGGTCTGGCTATCTAGATCCTCTAGCAGCAGAGTCGGTAAAGCGAGACCGGGTCCCCTAGGTCGAGGACTGTTTTGACGGGGGCGGGGAGGGGGCACCGGGGGAGAGAGAGGGATCGAAGGAGCGCGCGCACCGTCTAAGCCCGACGAGTTTCTAAACCGCCATGTTCCTTCCCCCCTTTTTTTCGCGCTCGCGCGCCGCGCGCTCCTCTCTCTCTCTCTCTCTCTCGCTCTCGCTCGCTCGCTCGCTCTCTACCGTGTGTTTATCGGATTCCTCGAGAGCGCGATTGCGATCGGACACGAGGAGAGCCGCGATCAGCGTAAAGAGAGAGAGAGAGAGAGGAGTATCGTCGGAAAATTTTTGCTCCGTTTCGAAAGGGCCGCCGACGAGGAGGGAAAAGCAAAATAAGCGAGCCGCCATGTTTCTGCAACGAGAGAGAGAGACGGAGCGAGAGAGCGGGATAAATCGAGGAACGGAGCAGCGAACGAGAGAAAGAGAGAACGAGCGACTTTATTTACTAAGTTATTGACGATGTGCCGCGCCGTGCCTGCACTCCTAGACGTTAGCGCGACGCTTTATTTGCGTACGAGTGCACACGCACGCAGTGCCGTATACATGTATGCAGCGCGCCCCGCCGCTCGGCCGCCGCCGCCGCCGCCGATTGATTTCGGAGTAGCGGCGCACCGCGCGCGCCGACACTCGCTCTCTGGCCTCTTGCCTTTTTCGTGTGTCTCTCCGCTGCAGCTATGCGAAACTTTGATTATATGCACACTGTTTACGTTTCTCTTTCGCTGCTGCTGACGCGAGAAACGCGACTGTTCTGCGGCTGCTCCGAAATAAAATACGAAGCAAGATTCCGTCGTGGTATCCATACTTTAGCCGATCGTCATCCAGCTTTGCTATATCGTTGAAAACCCGTGTATACATACCGTTACGAGAGAGGGAGAAAAAGAATCCGTTCGTTCGGGCTAATTATTACGCGCAAGCAGCTCTTAATTCCTCGCGTAACCTTGCGAGTATGCGCTCGCTCCGCTCGATTCCCAAGAGAGTCTTTGGTTTATTAATAAAGAGACCTGCCGGATCGTCAATATTTTCGCAAATTATCGTGCCCCCCAGGCCGGCACGAATTTCGGCGTTCGCACGCTCGAGATGCACACACGTCTGTATAACCACGGAACGCTCCGAGCGGAATCGCGTGTGTATATATATGCTTGTGTAGTGGGCGCGCGCGTGTGTGCGTACCTGGTGCGACGGCTTCGCGGAAAGATAGGCTAGCGACCGAGTCAAGGCGCTCGGGGAATGCGCGAGAGAAAGAAAGAGAGAGAGAGAGAGAGTGAGGCGAGTTTTACGCATCCTGAGAAGAGGATAGGCGTGTAAGCTCACGGGAGAGCAGAGGAGAGAGACTGCTCCGGCTCGCTCCGTCTTTCTCGCTCTCTGTATACATACTTGATCTCGACAGATATGCTTCCGCGGTGTACACTGGCCACTTGGAGAGAGAAGGAGAGCGACACTCGAGTTAGATGCCTTTTGGGTTCGCTAAGCGATGTGTTTTGAGAGCGCTGGTTGAGGTTAGGAGCGATCGTTTTTTGCCGGAGCGCTGTGACAGCGGCGAAAGCTTCGGGCTCAGAGGAGGACCTTGATTTTTATCTTGTGTATAAGTAAGTCGAGTGGCAATAAAGAATGCAAATTGCATTTTATTCAAATTCTTGAAAATATTGCTCGATGTTGCTACTTTGTCTCGTCGTCGAGTATTTACTGAGTTTACTGAGAATACGAAGGCCTGCTAGATAAAAATCAATGTCCTTGAGCGATTTTTTATTTATCAACAAATATAAACAAGAAATAGTATGCATCAAAGTCGTAGCTGAGCTCTTATGCTGATAACATTGAGGTTAAACTTTGAGGTTAGGATAAACGTTACCGTAACGTCATACGTTCGCGACGCTTACTTCTTTTCATTGTCAAGTCGTCATCTGTTTACATACTATTATCTTTTCAAAGTAAAGTAAGCTTCAAACCTCTTTGTACTGTACTATTATGAAGTAATCACTCGGTTGTGATAATCTAAAAGCAGTTAAAAATTTTGTTTTAACGTATCAATCACATAAACTTTGCTTCTACTATCAATATAATATATTTAAAATAACTTTTTTAAACGGCTTATCATTTCACTCATTAATAATACCAAAAGTAGCCAGCGTAAACGGGGTTTACAAAAGAGAGGGAGAGTGAGAGTATGTGTGCAAGAGAAAAAAATGTAAGACGATTTTGCCTTCGTGTGTGTTTTTTTATGACGCTTAACCTTGCGAAATCCACTGCGAGCACTTTTTCCGTCCTTCTCTCTCGTGCGCGAGCGCATTGCTATGCTGTTAGAATGTTTCGTTGTGAATTTACGATAAGTGTCGCTGCTTTTCTTCTCTTTGTTTTTCCCCCTTTCTTCTTCGCTCCTCTTTTTTGCCCGGCGAGTTGCAGTAAATTTAATTGATGTCAGGGAAATGTGTATCGCCACGGTAAATTTTGCGCATTAACGCACACGCGATTCGAGTAGAACAAATTCATGGAGAGTGAATAATCATTTTTTCAGTGATAAAAAGTACTTGAGGTATGTGCTTTTTTACGCCTGTCAAAACAGTCAAATTATATGTATGTGGTAATGTTTTAGAAATACTATGAATTTTACAAAAAAAAATGTCAAGTGATAAGCATTGTACCACTGGACCACCGATGAAATATTTTGATACTTGAAATTTTTCTCATTTATCCACTAATGATAATGAATTGACAATCAAATATTGGATATAGCTGAATTGAACATAAAATCAAATTTTAATTTTGCTTATTAATTTTAGGTGCAATTTAACTTTAAACAATGTTCTATATGATTAATCATAAATTGTGGATTGAAAACAAATCATGTTCAATTGCAATAATCAGAAACTTTGCAACAATTATAGTTTACATCACAATGTTTCACAATGCTGTTACTGAGATTTCATTGCAAATTTATTTCTTATAAAACACAGAATATATTGAAATAAATCGTGCTGTTTGACCTTCATATTTCGTAAAATTTTTTATTAAAATAATTTCTTTACAAAATACCACACTCAAAGCTTGCAAATAACAACAGTTTTCTCAAGAATGAAATGATAAAGTAAATTTGCTGTAGTAACCCATACTGGACAAGTGAAATATATTACTCTCATAAAATTTGTCAAAGGTGCATTAAAATCCTCAAGTTTAACGGGTACTGTCTCCACTATCTCCTTATAAAATACATGTTTCTACTGAAAGTTTGAAATGGCCATTATCCTAAGGTTGCTTTATGGAAAAAAAGAACAAGTACAAATAAATATGATTTTGCCTGCAATCAAAGGGTATGATTGCATTTACGTAAAATTATGGAGTAGGTCACTATCCTTGGAATACTTACAAAAATACAAAATCGAAATTGTTCAAGTGTCTTTACAGCAGACATTTACTTTTTTATTATTTTAAATTCATAAATTTAACTATTAACAAATCGTTTGGAACAATGTTAATCAGTAAAGAAAATTGTTAAAAAATAATTCATAAATCGTATAGGATACAGTAACAATTAAGGAAATTTATCTGAAACGTATAGTTAGAGTCAAATTTGTTTTTTAATTTTATTGTTAAAGTTTTTACTGCATTTATGGCTTTTAAATTAATCAATTTATTCAAATATACGATTTTATAAGTGAATTAAATAACCGAGTTTATACTAGTTATGAATAAAAATTTCAGTGCAAACAGTGATTTGATTACGGTTTTAACATTAAATATATCGTTTCTCTTTTTAATTTATTGTTTTTTATATTTTCGCGTATCCAAAAAATATTTCAAAACATAATAATTATTTTGTAAACATTTATTACAAAAATATTCAACTAAAAGTAGCTATCAATAGTTTGTAATATGTATAAATG
>UELX01006462.1:0-10823 GCA_900480035.1 Eupelmus urozonus | reverse complement strand
CTAAAATTGGTAGAGGGAATTGTGCATTTTGAGTCGTACACAACTCAATAGTAAATGTAAACAGGGCGGAAATGTGGATATTTCCGCCCTGTTGAAGAGGGTGGAAATGTGGACTTTAACGCCCTAGGGCGGAAATATCCAGATTTTCGTCCTGTTTTATAAAATACGCTCAAAATGCTCAACTTTCTCTGCCAATTTTAAGCATGGAAAAGGGCCTATTTCTTGCGCTTGTTGGGAAAAAGAAGTTTTAGAAAAACTGAAATAGTATGTATTGATACTAGTGCGAAAATAATAAATTTAGATACTAGTGCGAGAAAGTGATTTTACCCTTGCACGGCCGTTTGCACCCCAGCGAAGCGCGGATGAAAGTCCACGCGAGGTTGAAATCACCTCCTCGCTCATGTAACAAAGCGTATTTTTTGATACGACGCCAATAAAGCGAGATTTAGCATACGCTTTTTTTTATTAAGCGTGCGCAAAACAGTATTTTTCGCACGGAGTATGAAAAATACTTATTTAAGTTTCGAGACTTATATAAATATACTTCAAATATGTGTATAATACATACAAGTACTTTTATACTTGAATTATTTATACTTCCACATAATCTTAAGAGCGTTGACATCTATTCGTACTTATCTTTTTTAATTAAAAAAAGTACGTACGATGTTTGTGCACCACTGCTTCTAGAAGCAGTATAAATACTAGTAATACTGTAGAGCTTACAGATTAAAATTAAAAGATGTCTAAATTTACTTCCTTTAATACAAAGTAACACCAAATTTCTGAAGATGAATATTTACTTTCATTATTTTAATTATACTTAATCGTCAAATTGTTAAATGTATACAAATCTACCGATTCAAGTAACATATGAATTTTATATATCACAATGTAATGTTTTTTTAGCGAGTTATCATGCCTAAATAAAAATCAAATATTTATTCTACTAAATTTGGAAAGTACTATAGTAAACCATAAGCGATGAATAAAAATTTCATAACATACTTATACTTACAGAAAACAAATATAATATTTACTTTACATTCGGGCTTAGATATTCGTCTAGCATAGCTAACTATCTCCCTCATCTTGCTTGTAATAAAACCAAAATTAAATCAAACCATCCAATCCAAATCGACATCTAATAAGCCTCCCAGAAAAAAAGAAACCATGCGCCTACTTTTTTCCCTTCTCCATCAACCTTGCCAGTCTCAAGCTCGCCTTCCAAAACACAAAACTCCATTCAAAGCTCTCTCTCTCTCATCACCGCACATCTATGACGGTCGAATAACCCGTCAGACGCCAAGCCTCCTCACCTCCTCGACGCAGGCGCGCGCCGCCAGCGCACCGCAGCCGCCGGGTCCTGCGCGCACAGCCTCCCTCTATTCCCTCATCTCTCTTTTTCTCTCCTCTCTCTCTGTCGCTCGGTGAAAGCTCAGTAGTAGCCGTGCTGCCGCGGTCGAGGCTTGCTATCGTTCGGCACTCGCGCTATTTTCGTCGCGCGCGCGCTCGTGTGTGTCTGTGTGTATATGCATGAACGTATAGACAGCGGGAGCAAAGCAGCCGGCGAGAAGGGAAAAGAGCGACTCTGCGCACAGCTTGAATAAGAAAAGCAAGAAAAGGGCTAGGTGAGTGTGGTGAATCTTGGTCGTGTGAGGGATAGTTCTGGCGACTGCACAAATGTTACCGTCCTTCGATCGGCGGCTTCACCCTCCCTCTAGCTCCCTCTCTTTCTCTCTGCCTGACTGTCTCTCTCTCACTCTCTATGTCTGCCTCGTCGAATCTCTCTCTCTCTCTGTCTTTCTCCTACGCTCCCTGTTCAATATCGCCGAATCGTGTCTGTTTAGACGACACTGCATCGCGATAATAGAACGCGCCGCGATGCATCAATCAAACTCCCTCCCTCTCTCCTTTTCTCCTGCTCTCGCCAGGCTTTGTCTGCTTGCCTAGATCCTAAGCCCTCCTACGAAGGGGCTCCTCGATCCTCTGAGAAAGCCGGAGCAGAGGATTCGTCTTGCTGCGCGCGCGTATGCTTGTATGTATATATACATACGCGAGACGACGCGGAGGAAGCTTGCATGGTGCGGCTCACATATATAGAGCGTCGCGCGGCGCCGTTCATTGACGTGAGGGTTATTATATATATAAGTGGCTACCGCGAGGACGATAATATGGAGAATGGCAGCTTTTGCTCTATAGGCTTTGGGATGTTCGCTTGGGTGCGACGGCAAGCCGCTTGCCGGACTCCCCGGCTTGGTTGCTCGTCTCGTGTATACTCCAAGCGCTCCTCCGCATAGTACTAATAATAGTATATGTATATTTCGTATATTAGAGTAGAAATCGAGGGTCTCTCCCGGCGACTTTTCGGTAAGGTGGTAGTATGTAGCTTTTGCAGATGGGAATTGTAGTTTCGGAAGAGAGGCGGAAGTTAATTGATTGAAATGTTCTCGCGCTTAAATGGTGAAAATAATATTTTTATTGCCTTGTAATAGTTGATTATGTATGGTTAATTGACACTGAAAATTACCAGCCTATACCAGGAATTTATAACGTAGTTTTAAGAATGTCACTCGTAAAGAATGCTCGATTGGTTTGTGAAACTCATTATTGTTTTACTTTTTTAAAATTCGAATTTGCGATTTGAGATAATGCCACCCTCCTCGAAAAAAATATGTTTTTTATACTAAAATGACAAACACTTTACCATATTTTAAGCGTACAAATTATCGGCGCTGAATAGAAACAAAAAAAATTTGATCTCGAATAAGTCGGTCATGAGAAAAACGCATGCTTGCGCATAAGTCGGCCTAATCATTCCCGGTCATGAAAACAATTAAGCTCTTTGCACTTAGGATCTATATAAATTATAGTACAACATTAGTGCTTAATCAAGTTTTTGCGAGAGTAAGGGAAAGAGAGCAGTTATATATTAGAAAATGCTCGAGGGTGTTATTTATTTGTTTAGTTTCGTTTTTTACGTTCCGTTTTTTATAATTCAAGTAGTTTCTTATCGACGCGAATTTTTAGTTTCTTCAAAGTTAAACTAAAATCAAACTTTCAAGGACTTTGCAGGGGGGACAGAATTTCCGATAAAAAAGACTTTCACGCGCGCGCAAAACATTTCTCGGAAATCGAATAAAAGCGCTTATAGTCACCATTGTGAATTATATAGAAGTTATTCGGATGAAAAAGTCATCGACGTTTGTTTGTCAAATGCGAAAACACTTTTCTTTTCGTCTGTCTGATACTGCAAGTTTTTATAGTGAAGTCTACAATGAAAATATTATAGATGGTTCTGATTATCATTGATAAGAGCAAACTATTTTATATTAGAGTGAAATAAGTAGAAGAAATATATAATACACAATATGCAATTATACAAAATCAAGTCAATCAAATCGAGTCGATCAAATCAAGTTGGATCAAACTTTGGTATGAGTTATTCTATAAATTTTAAAACAAAAGAACGTTCTACAGATATTAGAATTTTTTAAACATTTCTTAAACTAATATTCAATTTTTAATATTTAAAAAATTTTTTAAATTTAGATAAAACAAGCTTTTATTTATCTTTTTCAGAATTGAAAATAGTCATTCGGATTAAATTTACTCTAGTTCAAAGATAATAATGAAAATGTACTGATAAAAAACGATTTTATTAGAGCTTTCAATTATAATTATAAATTATAAATTAAACAAAATTAATTTAAACTATTTTTTTATATTTTAATATTTAGATACCTATTCACGGAAAAAAATTTCAAGCTATTACAGTATAATGTCTTTATGCTCTTTTATCGTCGCTGTATCATGACTATTATCGTTTGAATTTATGCGTTTTCAGTTAAGTTATGTCGCTATACAAAATTCGTATAACTCTATTACCATTTTAGCATGAAATTTATGCGAAGTTATAGTTCCTAATTTTCGGCACTCTTTTCGTTCTGAGAAAACGCCGTGCGCATGCGTTTAGATTGTATTCCTATGCTATTAAGCGTTTTTATAGATATAACCTAAAAACAAAGCCTTCGTAAAAGAGTTATACTGAAATGGGATTAAAGTTATAAGCATTTCGTATAGGCGCTACCAAGAGATTATAGCAAAAGTTAGTTACTTGTATATCTAATAATATTCAATCTAAACATATTTCTGCTTAGAATTGTATAAATCAAAAGCGCAAAAGAGTTTATGTTCAAATCGCTTAAAATTTCTTTTCGTAATCCAGTTTGACCAAGTTTGAATCGATTACCTAAGAAAACCTTTCAAAAACCGCTAATGAGTACATTGTTAGTATGCTATTAAAAAGTAATTAGAAATTTCTGATATTTCCACCATTTCTGGAATATAATTATAATATTAATGATTATCATTTAAATCCAAATATTTTTTCAGATAATTTTGTCCATTCAAACATAACCGATCCAAAAATATGATTTGATATGAATCCATGTAACTTATTCTAGATATTTAGTATAGTATTATTCAGTTGAAATTTTAATAAATATAACCTTAATTAAATAAATTGTAAAAAACTTAAAACTTAAAATGGGCTTTTCAAATATCTCTGTACTGTATGACTTTACCAAGTTATACTTAAATATATCCATTGGATAGAACGCCGGGACATGGGTTTTACATTTCGGTCCAAACTACTTGTTAGTAAATTTTTTTATTAAATATTTGTTATATTGTTTTATGAATTATGGTATTTTTTATATCTAAACTGAAATTAATTTGGATTGCTTGCTTTCGTAATAATAGAAATTGACTTTATCGTTTGTTAATTATAATCAATATTATTATATCATTTCCTTACATCTATCTTCTTTTATTTAGCAACAATACAATTATTATAAAAAATGTAGATCTGATTATGTAAATCTAATCAAGTAAAAAATCATTTATTTTACATTAAAAGAAAGGAAGTATGTTCACATAGAATAAGTGGCTTTTTAATCATTTAGATTTAAATAGAACCATTAAAATCTGAACATTATCAGACGCATACATTATTTCCATAGATTATATTTCCCAGTCACAAAATATAAACATAATGTTTTAGAAACCTAGTATAATTCTCCAGCCTGTTAAGCAGCGTTAATGCCCTCGTTAGGGATCTTCTCAAGTAAGAGCATTCAACTAAAATAGAATTGCTTTGAATCTTGTAAATGATTTAAATAATAGAAATTTGGACTCGCTGGGTAACAGCACCCTGTAAATCTATTTAAATTATATCCCGCTGTACATGTAATCGCATTAAAACATGAATTTCAATTAATGGTGACATGTAATAGCACATTTATCCATGAAAGTAGCTTACTTGAATAAATACAGAAAGAGTACCCCTCAGCTTCATGAACATTTAAAGTCACATAGATACAGAAAAAGTCTTCTTAAATTGAAAATTTTTTTTTAAATCGCGCGAATGAAAGAAAGTATAAAAACTCTCAGTTTTGCTTTACCAAAGTAGATGAGATACCAATTTAAAAATTACCAAAAGCAGACGAATAAAAAATTACATTTATTCATTTTTTTAAATAGTATAAAATATTTGTTTGGGAATATTTTTTAATAAGCTTTGAGAATTTTGCAATTAAGGTAATTTCTAAACCATATTTAATATTCATATTTAATTTTTTTTTAAATAATATTTAAAATAAATATTTAGTTAATACAAATAATAATATTGTACATGTTATTTTCCGAATAGATTCTTAATGATCCTTAAAAAATTTTACAATTGAAATAATTTTCAAACCGTATTCAATCCAACTGAATTAAAAATTCCAAAACATAAAAGTCTTAATCCAATCAAATCAAGTGGCTATACGCGCATGCACCCACATCCCTAAATAGGAGGTGCGTTGTAACTTCGCTTAGATTTCCGATGTGCATTGGCAGAGCTAGTTATCTCGTTGCCGCTTGGCGCCTGTTTACCGCTTTACCGAGGTGAGCCCCTAGATGCATTAGATGCATTAGGCAAATCGACTTCCGGCCTCCCTCTCTCTCTCTCTCTCTCTCTCTCTCTCTCACACTTTGTGCCCCACGATTTCGATCGATTCAAGCTACAACTTGGCCGAATTGTGCGACGAGCCTGTTTTAACAATGCTAATGTCGTGGCGATTGCTGCTGCGTTGTGGTTTATGATCGAATTGGTAAGAGACTTTTTATAATAACTGGTCGAGTTAATTATCTTGGTTGCTCGATTTTATTCAGTGAGGGAGATGCTTATATGTTATTATTCTAGAATGAATGCTAATATCTTTAATTTTGATGTACAAAACTGAATTAATAAATGAATTTTGATAAAGCCGATTTTTTTACATGGTGTGTGGGAAGTTCGTTTTCCCGCACGCTCGATCGGAAACGTGTGCGTTAAAACAAGCTTTCCGCACATCGTATCAAAAAATTATGTATGATACATGGGCACTTACGTCGTAAATAATTAGTACTGTTTAGCAAACCTATGACAGTTTGTAGAAAAAATTAAGAGTATAAAAAATGAGTATACAGCTTCAGAAATTTAAGAGAGAGAGAGAGAGGGAGAAAGCCATTAAATAAATAAATTAATCAAAACAAAGTTTATTATGCGACTAGAGAGAAAAATTGGATTTTTCCAGCGAGGATCATAGGGACTCGAAAGTGACAAAAACGCCTTCATTCATTGATAAACACTGTGCTTTGTTAAACATCAGATCATATTATAAGAGTTTTTTTACATACCAAAATTAGTAAGTTTTAATTTACAAAATTTTGACTATTTTGGAGTAGGAAATACTTTTTTCCACACGGCGTGCGGGAAGTTCGTTTTCCCGCACGCTTTCTCGTGCGGGAAGTGCCTTATTCCCTCACGGCTCTTAAACGTGCGGGAAGTTTCACTTTCTATATGACACACCTTGTATGAAAAATAATGTGCGTAACACGTGCAGGAAGTAGGTGATCTCGCTCGGGTGTATTTCATCACCCACGCTTCGCTCGGGCGACAAACTACACCCGTGCGGGAATCACCTACTTTCCGCACTGGTTACGTAATGTACTATCCTATCGTTTCTATTTTCTCTTCCACTCTGTAGAAAAATTAAACTGTCTATTCATTTTTAATTTGGAAAGTATTATAATTTAAAAAGTATTGTAATTTATATTAATTTGGAAATTATTATATACTTAAGTTTTTAAAAGAGCCTTTTTCAAGCACGTGTTGAACAAATAATTTTATGTATTTTGTTACAAGAAAATAAAACCTTATACAAAGGATCACATATGGATGCGACAGCTATACAAAGAAGTATATCTTGTAATCTTTATCTTCTAATAAAAAAATCTGCTGCTTACTTTAGCGCATGACTCTGTTAAACTTATTTTTTATCGAGACATTTTAAACTAGACCTTAAGAAATGAATTTACGCTCGGTCTAGAGATAACAGTTTAGAGAAAGGATTCTACGCCCGCGTTTCAAAAGCCCTTTTTTGTAAGTTCATCCCATTCTTTTCTTTACCCAGGAAGATTACACAGGTGCCTTTCAGAGTCCAGCTAGGGAAATAAATTAACGTACTCGCGCGAGCCTTTTGAATTGGAGCGAAGGCAACCGGAAGGGACTCGTAACAAAGAGAGGAGTGGTGAGAAGGGCCGGAATTTGCGTGACGGGCACGGATTTTGCGGAAGCTTATGAGATTTGTTTAATTATTTATCTTGATGAAGCTGCGGGTTGGCGATTTCGATTCAACCGTTAGTTATCTGTTGATAAAGAATCTTTTTTCTCCTTTATTTTTTAGCTGATGAAATTGTTTATGAGTCAGTCACTTTTAATCTAGAATTTATACGAATGCGTGTTTCTTTTAATTTTGTATTTATACTTCAATGAGTTTCAATTACAATTGTAATTATTAAAATCGCAAATTATTGATCTATTTGGACTTGCACTTTAACTGCTGAATACATAAATCCATTTTTTTTAAACTTTAGCTTCTAATTTTCTGAACAAAACATATAATTAATAAATACGTAAATAATATTTTAATCCTAAATACGTATTGTTTTTTTTTAAATTAGCAAATTTATCAAGATTAAAATGATAGAGTTCGAAAATCAAGGTTTTAATTCTCTCCATTACATTGAACGAGCCCTTTAGAATTCTAACGGGAAAATAATGTAAAAGGGGAAAGGCAGTAGAGAGGATAATCGTACGTGTGTTTTTCAGAATAGGGAAATTGGCGCCTCGAGCATTACTACAGTTTTCTATACGTGTGCTGCTTTATTTCTTTTTTTTTTTTTCATTTACTGTTTTCTAAAGCCAGATAACGCATTAATTTGTGCTTCTATTATATTTCGGATAAATTCGTTATCTTGAGTGCTTATACTTTGCTCTTGGTTTTGTATTCGTTACTTTTTAAATGGGTCTTCGGTGTTATTTTTCAAAGCTCATATAGAATTTATGAATTCCCTAAGTTTGAACTTGCTTTTTTATTTTAAACTATATTTAAAACAATGACGATTTTCATTAATTAACTATTATTACGCAAGCAAGTTGTGAAATTAGCATAATACTTACGGATTTAATAGAGTAAATAAAAGTTACCCATTAATGCATACATACAAGTTATCTGCAAGGAGAATATATTATATACACATTTATATTATATTTGCATTCTCTAGTCAAAATATTTTCTAAAACAGAGTATTTAGAAGATTAACATAAAAATAAGACCCCCCTTACCATTCATTTTGCATTCATAACGAAGAATTCCGTCACAAAACTAATCTCTGTTATCAAATTATAATACAAACTCTGCATTAATCCCATCCAAAAGTCCTCATTAAAGCATTCACGGTCGCAAGCTTATTTACTCTTAGAAAAAAAGTCTTTGGACATCTGTAAAAAATCCATTCAAAAACTTTCACAATATCTCGGAGCTGGAGCATTCAACGAGCGCGTAAATACCTCGACCCGTTGCGAAAAAAAGGCCTTTTCAGGCATTCTCCTATTCTTGCTACCTTTGCGGTGATCGCGAATCCAGCAATGCGCGCCCCGCGCGGATTATAAAAAACAATGTAATCCGATCGCGTGTAGTAGTAGTGCGAGCTCTTTTCGCTGTAAAACTCTGTGTCTCTCTCCTCCTCGCGTATCCATCACGCGACTCCCCTATTTTGCGCTCTTCTCCCTTTTCTCCATTTGCTCGGCCCGCGAGAGAGGAAAAGAAGAAATTCCAGAGCCGACTTTTGCAATGAAACTTGCGGCTTTTGTCGTGTGCGAGCTTTACTCCCTCAGCTTTATAATAGTCGCGCGTTTGGCTCACTCCGCTCCTATAGCGGAGCCGTCCAGTTAGCTTTCCGACCGCGTCACTTCGCCGTCGCTGTTCTTTCGTGAGTTACTCTTGCTCGCTCTTGGGCTTTCTTTTGTCGCGAGCTATGCAATTGCTTTTTTCGCGCGCGGCAAAAGTCTTGGAATTTTCGGAAAATGCTTCTCGGTTTGAGAGAGAGAGGTTTTTGGATATTTATGAATAGAAGATTTTCTGGAAGGTTTATTGCTGTTGGAATATGCATTTAAGGAACGAAGATGTGGCTGTTTACGTACAGTAAAGGTTCTTGCATTTATTTATTTCTCTTATGAATTCTCATGAAATAAGAATTATAAATTTTGTATTTTTTACGTAATAGAAAAAATATATTATAAACACGTATGAGACAAGCTCTTTCTAAGGCAAGCCAGAAAAAGCAGTTATTATGACAAATATCGGTTTATCGTATTTTACGAATGTCAATCCAATCCAATTACACGACGTACGTTTTATTGATCCGAGCTATTGCAGAAACGTGATGCGGAAATGGCTTTTTGATGGTCGGACGAAACCAGAAAAGTAATCGTCCACTCGTCAGCGACATTTCGAGTACATCGCCTTTCGAGCCTGTGACAACAATAGAAAACATAGAACCTAATGACTGATTTTACTGACAAGTTAATCTAGAAATAATTGCGTAGAAAAACACGATGAAGTGTAATTCAATACAATAAAAATAAAGACACCATTTCGATTCCAATAATTTTCATAATTATAAAAAGAATCGAATATAGGCTTTTCTAGATTCTGGTCGGAGACTGAGTGTAAGCTTGAAAGCTCGATAATACTCTTACTGTCCAACATGCGTCGCGAATCCCTGGTAGATCGGAAAAGTCAGCGGGTTCGGAATATTACTCGCATTAAGCGGGCTCACAGCGATAAAAAGTGATTGATTCGCGATGGATCAGTGATGAGTTATGGTTTCGTTAAGATATGGGGATCAGCAATAACCAAGATCGATGAGCTCCCATTTTCCACTTTGGGTGGCTGTATAACCCACAGCGACTATCCAGCGCTAATCCAGTCCCGAAAATCGCGATATTTGAATCTCAAAAGTCACAAGCGAACCGAAAAAGTCGAGTCCAAGAAAAACAGCGCAGTCTTCCCCCAACAGAGCAAAGAGCTCCTTCCCCCTCCCCATCATTCTTCTCTCAGAAGCTCCGCTTGTTATATATACATATATATACGCGCTCCCCTTCCGGCTTTCTGAGCGCAACAAAGGGCACATAAATTCATAACTACGGATGCGTATCTGCACGAGGTGTACGGAGGCCAAGAGCGATGGCCGGTTATTGTTGAGAAAGTTTTTGGCTCCGGTTCTATGCGCTCGTCCGCCTCTGTAATTATTTTCTTCTGACGTAAAGGACTTAGAAAAAGAGAGAGAGAGAGAAAGAGAGAGACAGAAAGAGAAAAAGAGAGAGAGAGAGAGAGAGAGAGAGAGAGAGAGAGAGAGAGAGAGAGAGAGAGAGAGAGAGAGAGAGAGAG
>UELX01006461.1:0-10829 GCA_900480035.1 Eupelmus urozonus | reverse complement strand
CCCAATCCCCCCCCGCCCCCCCCCCTCCGTATCCGGAGCGCTCGAGCGCGCGAGCCTCTGTGTAACACGAGACTCGGCTCTCTCTCTCTCTCTCGACTAATTTCTGAAATTTAATCAACTGCGCGCTCTCCTCCCTATATATACCCTCGCGCGCATCCAGCTTTTTTCAACCTACCGATGCGTATCTTCGGGCCGCTCTCCTTTTTTACAGCTCTTGCGCCTCGCTACATAACTATATCATTTTTCTCCATCTCCGCCGAGCGAGCGCGGCTAAAAGGTCTCGGTTTCCGCGCGCGATTTCTATTGCTCCGCGGGCCCCGCGCGGTCACTCGAGAAGGAAATAACGCGACTGGCTATGTGTATGTATGAGCTGGAGAACGTAGGAGCTGGAGGCAGGGGGTCATGCTTTTCTAGAGAGCAGGATTGACAGGGCGGCTCTCTGCTATGCGCGACTTTAATGGCTCGCGACGCGTGGACAAAGGGATTTTTTTTCCTTGGCTTTTTGTTTGAGTGGCTGGCGGCTATGCGGTCGAGTTTGACGGGGAAACTGGATACAGGCACGGGGCCGATAAGCATAGCACAATGACGCCTTTGAGGCCTCGTGGGGTTTGTTTTGGCTGGGTGAACGCCTGGAATTGATTGGCGAGAGAGTGATTTGATTAGTCTGCTTGATTATTTGTAATTAAGATTGATTTCATTCGAACAATTATATCAAACGTTTTGTATAGTCTTAATTAGTCGATGGTAAAAAGTCGAAGTAGCACAAAGGAAATTAAGAAGCAACGAAAACATAATCAAAGAATCGAGCTTCGAATAACGTCGCTGACCGCGACAAAAAGATACCACCCAACAAGTACATTACTGGACTAATCGCCGCGCAACGCCGGGATAATTAACCTTTCAGACACACCAGTTTACGGTACTCCTCGAGCTCTCATTATAAGCGGAAAAAAACGGGTAGATCCATTTTGCGATAGGTCCATTGTTCCAGCGTCTAATCCGCGGAGCTCGCGTTTATTCTGGTTAGAACGATAAGAGATTGGACTGCTGCAACGCTTTCCTCGGTGATCTATGCGTTTTTCGTGGTACTTTAGTAGCGATCGCTGGCTTCGATACTGACGAGGCAGCGTTAGGCGCGCGACCTTCGCTTGGAATGCTCCAGATGCTTTCACGCTGGAACGAATTTTAATGAAATCTTCGGGTCGAGGAGTATGTATTGGTATGTATTGTGAGGTTCGATTCGGTGCGATGGTTAATTTAGTTTAGAATTTTATTTTACATTATATTATAATCAAGTTGCAGGAGTTTACTAATTTATCATGATTGTATATTCAGCGAAGTGTGTAAATATGTTAATAAAAATAATTAATGTTTAGGATTTGTAAAATTGAGAATTGACTTCATAAAGGCTTTGTTATTATAAAACTATTATTATAGTTCCTCAATGTTTTTCTATAAAGTATCGTCAATGTTCATTAAAAATCTAATAAACGACCGTAATAACCGCGTTGAGCGTAACTTAACTGTATATCTTGAAAAAGACTTCAATCGTCTTTTCTAAATTAACTCGTATTAGCCTGGTTTTTAAAGTACCTTATCCATAATAACGCCACGCGGAGCTTGTGATTAAGGGATCAACGACAGTGAGTTGAGTGCATTTCACGGCCTGACATATTGCATTCTTTATCACACTAAGAAATAATAACCTTAAGCTTAGCTCCTATAACGTTTATAAAATAGAATAATCTAGAAGTAATTTTTTCTTAAAAAATGTAAATTAGAAAATAAAATAATTTTATGCACAATAATCATGTGTAAAAATTAAAAACTACTTTCAAAAACATCAAAATAACGTAACCTGCGTTACTTCTCGAATACCCGTAAGAATACGGCCCTTCTACAAACGTAATTTCCGCGTACGCATAAGCCCCCACGCGCATTTACCTCGCGATAACGCGAAAATAACGGATGCGGCATGACACGCTCGTATCACGACCATTTCCTTTTGAGCCGAGCTTCCTAGGAATCCTAGATTTTCAGCTTGACTCTACATACGCGTTGCGTTACTTTATGTAGAGCAGTTTTCATCAGGTTATTCGTTTTTTATGTCCTTTAGTATAATTTATTTAATAATTTAGAAAAATAAAATAATCAAACAAATAATTTATTTTATTAAATGACAATAATAATAGGAATGTGGAAATAATATTTTAGTTTTATGTATAGTACCTATATCGCTTTACTATTATTTTGTTTCCGTAATCCAATAGTTCCTAGCATATATATCTAAACAACTTTGAACCCATTCTATTCAAACACTCCTATAAAAATATTTTTCAAAACTCACATGTTCTAACCAGTCTCGACTAACGCCTCAGCAGAAACTTCAAAAACACGCCATTACCCCAAGAACAATCGAATTCCTCCAAACGCGTCAAAAAAAAGCTCCAAAGCCGTCAATCCCCCAACCGCAAACCCGTCCAGCCTCTAAAATCCATTTTTCCAAAACCCACCACTCCCATAAAACCCACCAGCTCTCTATCACCCCACCCAATTAACCAAACAATATATCCGCAGCCAGTATCCGCAAGAAAACCGCGGCTCGCATTCAATTCCCCGCTTGCTCCAAAACAATCCCTATAAAACCAGCCGTTATCTCTCCCCGACCCACTCCTCGCCCCAGAAATTCGACTCTAAACCCATAAAGCACACACACAGACAGAGGCGGTAGCCCAAGAAAACGTGACCGTCCTGCCCTCAGCGCCACGTTTATATCCTGCACGTGCATTATATAGCATCCACACACAGGTACAGGATATATATATAGGTGCTGGAGGAGAGCGAACGGTTCTAGAGTATAGAGACGGCGAGTGTGTATATAAGAGGGAACGGAAACGCCCGGGATCGGCGCGCAAGAGCCGAGCTATATAAGCGATCCAGGTCATTCGCCTGTGGAGTCGCGCGAGCGCTAGCCTCGTGCATCTCGATAAGGAGAGCGCGAAAGATATGAGCGCTTGGCTTTTATAGCGCGGCTGCCTGCAGCTGCAGCTTTTGCGTATTCGAGGATCTAGCTGATTTTCAGCTGGAAGGTTCGCTTGGAGCCGAGCTGTTGAGATGTTTGATTGGTCTGGAATTGGGATTGGGATTAAGGGGGAGAAGTGGTGTGGAGATCGGTAGTATCGGGGAGAATGGGATTGATATAGACGTTGCGCTGGGAATAGTTTGTCTTCGATATAAAAGTTGTAAGCTTTAGAGGACTATAGAACAGGCGATTTTAATAAGTTTGGAAAATATTAATTTCCGATCCGGCAAACGATTGTACAACGTGATAATTTAATGCTATATATAGCTTTTGTATTTGTACGCTTCCTTTCGACTATTACCTGGTAACAAAACCGTATTAAATCGAATATCTACCTTTCCTCCTTCCCACCTACTCGCATTGGTCCTTTTTTACCTTCTTTCCCAAACGAGCCTCGCGCAAACGCAAAATCTCAACCCTTACAACAACGCCAAAAAAGAAAATCCATCCATGCACAATGCCTTATAAATACACACCCAACGCAGGCGTCTCTTCGAATATTTCCATTCGAAATTCCCGCGAGTGCATCTGTCAACGCTTACCATTTCCATACACCTTAAATCTCAACGCATCTCCACCTCACTCCCAGCGCAAAAATCCACACGAGCCCGCTAATGGACTGCCCCCTCGAAAAAAAAAACCCAAAATCCCCCCGACAACAATAATAACAGGGACGACACGAGCCGGCCAAAAGAAGGAAGAAAAGCGGCAAAAAGCGAGCACACACAGAGCCGACGTCGCAGAAACGTACATATACAGCCCAGGCCCTGCATAAATTTGATCCACACGAGAGCGCTCCGCATAAACAATGGGGGTTGGCCCCGCGCGCGTATCTGCGTACAATGGGACATATATACCTACACACACGCGCGCGCAAGCGAGCGAGCGAGCGAGCCGACACTATATACGTCCAGCGATCGCGCTCCTTTTGCTTCCTTTCTCGCCCCCCGGGCCGCTCTCTGTTATAACAATGGCCTCGCGCTGCAGCCGCGCCCACATACGAGATTTGCGCTCGCGCGCGCGCGCGCCCCGATGTCGCCGCGAGATTTTATATATGTATGTTTCTATGTATATAGGTATATGCGTGCGCGCGCGCGCGCTCGCGGCTAGAATTATGACCCGCCGAGTGGGAGATATACTTTTTGCTTTTGGGCGCTATACGGCGACGGGTTCGTTGAGCTCCTTTTTTCGCCCTGTCGCGCCGTAAATCTCGGCTGTGTAGGAGAGAGAAAGAGGCTTAGATGTGTATCGCTGGGTAGCTCTGGTTTTTTGCGTAACGGCTGGATGTAGTGCTGTAATTTTCGATGCTTGGGATTGCTGAGGGCTTTTTCTTTTGATGCTGGGCTTGGCTGGACTGCTGGAATGTGGGGAAAATGCGGATTAGGGGGTGAGGTTTATGCGGTGTTGATTGGTATGAGTGACTGCGTACGCGCATGGAATTGGCTGACCGGTGCGTGGCCTCTTTCTACTGTTTTTTCTGTTTCGTTAGCATAGGAGAACGTTTATTTGTTTGTTTTTCTTATATACACTGATGTCTGTTATAAATAAGTTCGTTTCTATGTAAAATTGCTTTTTTGTTTAATTTAAAATAGAATCATTGTTATGAATAGAAGTGCGTTATTAATTTTTAGAAAGCTTTGTTTGCGTTTTTATATCATCGGTAAATACGATTAAGGAAGTTTACTTTAAGTAAATGGCTGTTATGTCTATCCGTCGAAGGCTCGAGTGCGCACGAGACTCACTATTTTTTGGTCTCTTTGTATGCTCAGCTCAAAAAGATAATACGATATCTCGAATGACGCGCACGAAAAAATATTAATTCATTTTTTCCTAAAATTGTATTTCGTAAATAGTATTATCGTATTTCGCCGGCACTTGAACTAAAGTAAATATTTTACGCACGCTTTACAATTTCAAATATATGTTTCAACTATATATTCAGATTATATACATGCGGATGTTCACCGTGAATGTGTCAATACGCAAATAACAATACTAGAATAGTATAAAACCGAGTCACCTCGCACATGATATAAATGTAATTACATTTGAAACCTTAAAAATATACACGAAATTGTCAATATTTGTATTAATTTTCTTTTAATCTACACATCGAAACTTTTGCTTCTAGTCAAACCATACATCATACACTCAACCCCATTAGCATCTCCGATCCAAATCTTTTCGTCACCTAGTCCAACAAAAAAAGCCCACTAAAATCCTCACTGCCATCCTAAAAGCTACTTCTCCCCTCTTCCGAAAAACCAAAAAAAAAAAAAAAATCTGACGCACGAAAGGAAATCGGCGCGAGCAACGAGATTTTTCACGCTCGATCGGCTCGCGCGCGCTCTCCTTTTTTCTCTTCCATCGTCGCGCACCGCGGAAGAGATAAAGATGGAGCGATAAACGAGAGCGCGCTGCTCGGTATGCGCGCGGTGCCAGCGCTCGCGCGTGTGCATGTAATATACATCAGCTCCCAGTGTGACTCAGCGGCACATGCGCGCCCTCCTCTCGCGCTGTATTATAATTCAACCGGTTTTCAGTCTCCTCCTCCTCTCCCTCTTCTCTCCCTCTTATCTGTTCCTTTTCTTCGTCTTTCTCCCCGAGCGCTGCGCTCTCGGGCCGGCTTCTCTATTCCGGTCGTTCCTTCCTCCTGCCGAGCCAAGAGTGCGCGAGAGCCTGGACTTTCTAGAATAAGTCTCTGATCTGTTGATGCATTTTGTAGATGTGCAATAGTTTTGCTGGATGCTAGGATTTTTTGGATAGGGGATGTTGGAGAGTTTGAGAGAAAGTGGGAATTTTTTGTGAGGGGTTTTAAATGTAAGGTGTGTTTAATTAAGGAATAAGGGTTGGTTGCTTTTT
Source organism: Eupelmus urozonus (assembly GCA_900480035.1). Classification (NCBI taxonomy): domain Eukaryota; kingdom Metazoa; phylum Arthropoda; class Insecta; order Hymenoptera; family Eupelmidae; genus Eupelmus; species Eupelmus urozonus. The sequence goes on along the minus strand of UELX01006461.1, from coordinate 4,885 downwards.
GTGGTGACAGAGGTGGGATGGTTCTGAAGAAGTGGATAGCTGGACATTTAACATTGTCTTCCTACAAGTTTCTTTTTCTACGATAATTAATTCGGTTTGGTACATGTTTTGTGCGAATGCTTGATGTTTAATTCTTTTTCTATAGGTTGCAATAACGATAAGAACTTTTTTAACAACCGATCTGCAAATATAAGTAAAGGACACTAATCCCGAAAAAGCATTGCTTTCCCTATGATACTTCTTTCCTCATAATTCGTATTGTTATTTTACATCATAAGCTACTTTTTCAAAAATATTTTAATTAAACTTATGGATATGGACCCTATGGTAAAATGATAAACTTTGTAGCTTGAATAACTTGCTTATTCACCCCACATACCCTTGCAGAGAACCCTTAAAGAAACTCAATCCCAAAGGTTAAAAAACAAGCTTAGATAATTTCATTTTTAAGAGACTATCCTTAAACCATATATATTCTTGTAAAAAATTTATTCAACTAAAAAATATATCAGTTTATACATTTCAATAGATTCGTACAACAATTTTTAAAATACTTTTTAAATGTTAACTTCCGCCATTTGCAGGATGCGATTTCTCCGAATTAATTAGTGAAACAATTTTATTAGTTGCAGGGTCCAGAACTGTTAAAGGCAAACGCGGTGTCCGGAATACTGGTATCACAAGTGTATACCTTCTGCGTACATTCGCGAGTGACGCCATCATCTTTAATATCGCGATCAGTTCGATAAATTATGTTGCCTTCCTGGCGGGTCCGGGTTGAAACTTCGGTACGCACGCTGCCGTCCCTGTCAAACAGGCCACGGAAACCGAAGTCCATGCACATATCGACATCTCCTAAACCTGAAATTCAAGTTAATATTATTAAAAGTCACTTATTTACTTATTACTTGTTTAACATAATTAAAAATCTTGAAATAATTTTTATTAGAAATTATAAATTTTCATATTCGTTTACAAACAAAATTTAATACTTGTCATATATTACAATACGAGTGTCCGAATTAGGAATTTGTCAAACTTATTTTGTTTACTATGTCCGGGAGCTACCTACAGTTGTCAAAAATACTGAAATCGATTTTTTCATATAATTTTAAATTGAAACAGAATATTTCTGATATGTTGTAGTTTTTACAAAAATCAACATACTAAAGAGATTTCTTTTCAAACTGAAAATTCAATGTGAGATCTGGATACTTATAATTTTTGATAATCATGAGATAACTTCATTAAGATTTATCATTTTACAAAATTTGCTTTAACTTACAAAGATATTTTCACTTAATCAAGATAAAACCAATATTAGTATATTTCTTATACAACTATTAGAACATTTAAACAACAAAAATAATGGCAAAATAATAAGGTTACCTTAATGATAACTACAAATTAAAAATCTAAATTACAAACCTATACCATCTCCTATGTATGTCCCCTGCGATATTAATGACGGACTCCTTCTAGGCTCAGGAGCTCCATAACAACTGCATAGATAAATTTGCATCAATAAAACTTTTAATTTGAATTATTTTAATCTTTAAACTTTTTTACTGACATTAAAATATTTAATGATATAATGACGTTTTCCGATCTTTATTTTTACGAATCAAAAATCAACTTACACAAAGAAAAGTCCACATAATAACAATCCAGATAAAACTTTCATATTGGAAACACTTTGGGCAGATTTTCAACGCGAAAAATTGATCGCTGTATTAGCGAAAATTGTGTTACGGATAAGTTACTTCAAGCAACTGAACGATGCTCGCTGTATTCACATCCCCAGCATATAAAGTTTATCAACGTCAGATACGATGCTTGTTGGACCGGTTTGTCTTAGCACAAACAGTGGGTAGATAATAGTCTGGTACTTTATAAAAATAAAAGGAATTAATAAAATTGAAAAGATGCATAATGACGCTACAGTGACTGTTTTCATCGAACTTGAACGTATTTTCCTCAATAGAGATTGTTCAGAACAAAAAAAAGTAATGTTATCGACATTTGTTTAAAGGCTACTTGAAAAAAAATATTTGTTAAATAAGATAATTTGTAAAATAATTTTTGGAAACCTTGTTTCATTTTATTATTTTTTCTATTTTTACTGAGAGATATGAAGATTTTCTATTTTAATGATCTTTATAAATTATTCCGGAATCTATGTTTTCTTTTACATTATCAATTTCTTTTTCAATTTTTTAAAAAATGTATCTACATTTATTTTATAATTTCTAACGATTTAATATTCATGTTATTAATACTTTAATTAGTGGAAAGCTACTTAAATGAGAATGTCAAATCAATAAAAAATTATAAGAAATGGCTACTCATGCATAAGCAATGGTTACGTTTACATAACTTTATCAAGTAAAAATGAATAAAACTTATTTTATAATAATTAATAATAGTAATAATAATATTCTAATCAAAACAACATTGTGTCAGGTCAGTAAAGCTGAAGCGAGATTAAATAAAGTTTCTTTACGATAAAATTATTTTCACAATATCGTCATGTAGATCAGATAAAGCCATTTTAACATAAATAAGAAAAATTTTTAAGCAGATTTAAATGATAGCTTTATTTTTTTATTTGAAAATTGTACTATGTATAGTTTTTTAAGTAATTGAAAATATTTGAAAAGTTATATTACTTATGTAAATTATGTATAAATTAATATCATTAATAATTATTATTATTGTAGGACATGCAAGAGCTCATAACAAAAATCGTGTTTGAATTTGCTTACATTTTAATCAACGATTTTCTTACAGTTAAGAAGTGGTGGAACAACATAACATGCAATACAATACATAATTATTAAAAAAAAATATAAATTATATGAAATAATTTGAAATAATAATGTACATCAACACTATATAAGGTAAATGTACCAAGCTATTGTCAATTAATTTCTATCTTATCACATAATTTATAGAAAAAAAATTGGATTGATTAAATGTTAAATCATTGTCAAAAAACAATTTTTATTTTACGACTTTTAATCTGTACGAGAGTCCATATTTTCCTTACGTGGGAAGTAAGAACAGTTCATTTTTTAGTAAGGCCATAGAAATTGAATAAATCGCTTTTTTATGGGACATAAAACATTATTGTTAATTATAATATGTCTATTTTACATAAATATAAAAAAGAAATTTATTTGCAAACTTTTTTTATTAAAATATTTAGTAGTCATTTATTTAACGACGAACTTTTTGCTTTAAATTATCAAAAATAGCATATTTTTAAAATTAGTAGATATTTATGTAATGAAATCTTTTTTTATTATTAATTTAAAAACGATTAAATGCATGTTATGTGCTTAGACGGCCATCTATTGGTACTTTTACCTTACTCATACGTCACATACGAATTATTTATTGCATAATTCATATAGAAATTTTTTTATATAGGGGTGAGATAGTGAACTTACTAGGTTTGTGTTTTACGAAAATAAATAGCATATAAAATTTACAAATATAAATAAAAAATTTATTCATCTATACTAAAAATCAATTGATACATTTATCAGTGCAGCTATTCTTTAAACTTATATCAGATAATTTGTGTCTACAATTTGCAGTAGTAATAGCCGTACACTTACGAACTTTTAGTCTTTTAATGCAAGCCGTGTATGCATCGTCCTACACTCTTACACTAGGGTACAGATGAAAATCATAAGACCGTTATATCATCATTTAACTTGGGTGTAAGTAAAAATAAATTCTATTGTTCACAAGCTTCACAACTTCTGAGGACAAATTTGGAGTCCGGAATACTAGAGTCGCAAGTGTAAATCTTTTCGAAACACCGATAATTGATTTTGGGATCTATTAATCCGCTAAGTACAGTTGATTCCTGATCCTTTCGATAAATTATATTGCCTTCCTGGCGGGTGACGCTCTTAACAGCTATTTTGATTCCATATAGTGTGTAGGATGAGGAACGGGCACCAAAGTTTTTACAATCATCGTCAGCTCCTAAACCAAAACATAGAGTTAAAATTTTTAAATATTGTATTTTATAATAATTAAAAACTTTAGAATAATTAAAAAATAATTTAATAAGAAGTACAAATTATATTTATTATCAAAAAATATTTTTTAAGTTTTTAAGTTTATAATCGCCTGCGACAAATAATCATAAAGTAAAAAATAAAAAATGATAAGGGCTCTGTTTACTTGAATTGATCTACGATTTGGAAAATTATAAGATTATAAATCGTTTTTTCACTCCCCAGCTTAAGTTCATACTTTTCCCTGCCGACTCGGGAAGGTCGTCGCCTTCGCTAGGGCAAAAACAACGCGTGGCGCCGAGAACTAGGGTAAAATTAAGAATAAATATGTAGCATTTCTTTCCCTTTATAGCGGTGAACGAGTACGAACAATGAAACGTGTGAGTACGTAAAAAATTCGTATGTTGTAATCGAGGAAAAAGTTTGCTGTACGCTCCCTGCATGTAAGTTGTCGCCCGAGCGAAACAAGTAATAAGTTAAAAATTAAACTTCTTATAGTTTTTTTTTCGGTTTAACGTTTAAAATGTTAAAATAATAAAAATTTGTTGTATTAGAGGATATTCTTTTATATAAAAAATTGTTTAAATCTTCTTTGAATTTTTATCCAAACCGACATTTTAATTTTTAAATAAAATGAATAAAATCAATAGATTCTAAAAATGTAAATAAAATAGTTTAAAATTGAAACCTTCGTGTTCCTTTATCATTTGGTCAATATCATTTTTATCTTCTTCGCCCCGTCCTTGCTTTTGAATCTGTTGTTGAATCTGATTGATTTGTTCTTGCTGTTGCTTATTAAGTTCTTGCATTTGATTGAATTGTTGCCTATTCTCTTTCTGCATTACTTCAAA
>UELX01006460.1:0-10830 GCA_900480035.1 Eupelmus urozonus | reverse complement strand
TATATTATAAAAAATTGACCATTAAATTGACCGTTTTTTCATCAGTTTTTCGTCAGTTTATAGGCTAAAAATTAACCCTGTGAAGATGGTGATAAACTGACGATTGGCCATTTTTAACTCGTCTATTTTCTACCAGGGAACTGGAATACTTTTAAAACTAATTTATTAATTTACTTTTTAACTATGATAGTTAATTATTTTTATTTCATTTTAGTTCAACTAAAGTAATAGATGCAATTATTGCTTTAATTGTAGTATGTAATGGAATCACGACAATTTGACGTATATTATAGCGGTAGCGCCAGTGCTGCCGCGCCCTTTAATAACAATTAGATACGATAGGGATGTTTGAAAATCAAATTTTATATAAAAATATACTTATTGGCAATAAGAAGTAACTTGCCTTTGGTACAATAGAAATTTTTTCTCGTAAGCGGTGTAACTCAATTTTTTGAGTATCAATGCCGTCAATATATATTGTACCCTCAACTTTGGCCAGGCGGAAAATAGCAGAAACCAAAGATGATTTTCCAGATCCGTTGTATCCAACAATTCCAATCTGAAACAAATTTTCGTTTAATTGTTCCAATATGTTATTTAATAAATATATTTAGATAGCTTTAATACTGTATTACTTATTGGGAATTCAATATTCAGGCCTGATGGTAAGAAGAAATTTAATAATTTCACAAATACAAGCTGTCAACAGTATTTTATTTGCAACTAATAAATATTTGATTTGTAAAAGAAAGAAAATGGTAATAATTACTTATTTATTTATTTTTTCAAACCATTACGTTTAGAATAATTTTACTTAAAATAAATTTTGCCAGAAAAAATATTGTATCGAAACAATTGTACAAAACCCTTTGTGCAAAAAAACATTGAACAAATAAAATAAACTTCAACCATCCATAAGCACATCAACAGCAGTAGTCTCACATACCTTCATCCCCGCCTTGATCGTCAAATTAATATCCTTCAGCGCAGGCTCCGCCTCTTCCGAGTAGCTCAAACTCAAACCCTCGAACCTAATCTCTCCATTACTCGGCCAGCCATCCGGAGGCAGCTGCACCTGCTCTATCTCCTCGCCCTCGGCCTTCACTTTCTTCATAAACTCCAGCAAGTCCTTAACCAGCTTCCGTTGCTCCATCATGCCACCGTAACCCTTGAAGCAAGTCTGTATGGCGCCGCAGAGTCCCACCATCTGGACGAAGGCCAGTCCAACGAAGCTCGCAGCAAAGCCGCCTATCAGGGGGAAGCTGATGCTAGCCAGGAGAACAAAGAGGAGACTGGCCGAATCCAGCCAGAGGCCGATGGCCGCCGACGAGGCGAGGACCAGGTAGCGCGCCGAGGTGTGCGAGTCCTGCTGGGCGTCGAAATCACGGCGAAGCTGAGCTTCGGCGTTGTGAGAGCGGATCGTCGGCAGACCGTCCAGCGTCGTGTTCATGTGCGAGAGAAGCGGGCGTTTGGCTGTGGATGAAATTATATGGTTTTATAGGCGTGGAATACTGACGGTATAATGTAATGGATAGATGTTATTAGTGAATACTCACTAGAGTTTTCCAATCTTTTTAAATTTTGAGCAGTTTCGAAGTAGAGATTTTTTATTCTGCCGTAAAGTATTAAGGAGATGAAAAACGGAAAGACGGTGAACCAATTAATGACAAATATTTGCAACGAGTTTCCAATCACGCTCGTGCAAGACTGGAAAGTCTTAACTACCGATATCGGTAGGGATTCGTCTAATGCATTAATATCCTTTGAAAATTGATCGAGGATTCGTCCTTTAAAACCATAAATATTATTTTTATTGTAGATAATATTAAATTTATTTAGTATAGAAATTGATTTGAAATTTGAAATTATCGTTTCATTTAAACGACAAGAAGTATTTTAGTATTGAATAATAAAAGATAAATTTATGAAAGCTATCCTTACCAGGTGAATTGCTATCAAAAAATTTCATAGGCGCTTTCAATACACGAATAATCATGTTCTCATGAATATTTTCATTAGCATTAAAGCACAACTTTAACAACATCTTGTGACTAATAATACACGCAGTAATGCTTCCTACAGTCAGAGATCCAAGTATACAAAGCGCTCTTTTAGCAAAGAAATGATCCGTCGGAATAGGTTGCATATTACTTATACCAGATATAGAAATTGTTAATCTTTCGTCACTGTCAGTCCTTATTAGAAAAGAAACTTGTTTGAATACCAGCTTATTTAAGGCTATACATAATGCATTTAAATGTCTTCAACTCACCAAAATGCAATCCAGTAGATTGAAGCATTGAGAAATGTTTTGGCCAGAGCGAGAAAAAATATTGTTGAAAGAATTAGAAAATATGAACCGCTGGCTCGAAAATATTTCGAAAATATAAGTTTATTTCTCAGTTTCTTTTTTTTTTTCTTCAAGAGTTCTTCTGACTCTTCCGATTCTTTATCATGCGTTTCCAGCCTCCTCCTATCCTCTCTAATATGTTGGTCTACCAAACTCGGTTTGTTACTACTTAAGCCATTAGTGTGCTTATGATACGCTTCGATATCAAATAATAAATATCGAAGGACTCTCTTATTTTTTTTAAACTCTTTGTAATTTCCTTGAAATTCATTTCTACCCTAAAATCATTGGAAATAAACATGATAATAAACCGAACTCTTAACTAAATTTAAAATAACAAAAATTCCATTGCTTTACACACATTATTAAAAAACACAACGATATCCACATCCTTCAAATAATCCTCCTGCTCTATCACGATAATACGAGTTTTGTCCTTCAGCAGACCCTTTATACACTCGTAAAACAACTGTTTGCCAAGCTCGGCGTCGACGTTACGAAAAGGCTCATCGAACAAGTATATATCAGCATCCCTGTACACTCCCCTGCCATTTGAAAACATTAAAATATTTCATTCACTCAAACTATAAATATATTACCTCTCAAATAAGCAAAGGGTTTTTTAAAAGAACACTGAAATACCTAGCAAGGTGAACTCTCGCAGACTGACACTCACTGAGGACGACACCTCCGTCACCAACTAGAGTCCGATCACCGTGTGTCAATTGTTGAAAATCCTCTTCGAGAGCACAGGCTTTGATGACATCGTTGTACCTGCTCTCGTCGTAAGGTTCACCAAACAAAATGTTTTGCCTGATCGAGCCGTTAAATAACCACGGATCTGGCCCGACGTATGAAACGCTTCCGGATACTAATATGTGGCCGGTGTTCGGTCGAAGTTCGCCCAAGATTAGTTTAAGGAAAGAACTCTATAATAATGAAGGGATTTTTTTGAACTATTTTATTTTGACTGAATTTTTTATAGAAGTTGACCGACTGAATAAAATAGAAAGCGTGGTTGATAATGATTTACCTTTCCTGCTCCTGCTGGTCCTAAAATAGCGTATAATTTGTTCGAAGCAATGCTAATATTAATACCATTTAAGGTATCGACTATAGCTTTGTTTGTCCATTTGGCAATGACATTTTTCACGTATATGCGCTTATCGTCTTCGTTCAGGATCGAAGGCTCGATTTTTTTCTGAACTTCGTCAAGAAGCAAAAATTTCTGCAAAAAGCGGAGTAATTTTACAAATAAAGGTTCTTCAACCCTGTTTGAGAGTATATCTATTAATTGAAAGAAAAAACAATTACTTCTATACGTTTTAGTGAAGCCTTGGCCTCGATCAAAACTTTAATAGCGTTCGGAAATAGACGAGTTAATGAGAATCGCAGATAGTAAAAATAGTACATAATCGTGTAAAGTGTACTAGCTGATAAAACATTGTCCTGAAGTACGTATACCAAAAGCGTAATAAATAATGCCGTTAGATTAGTGAACATAAGGGTAGCAAGAGATATACCTTTTAAGTATGAATATATTCTAACAATATCAATTTCTTTTCTGCAATACAAAAAGTTCATTTTTAATAATTCATGGTTTAAAATGTTGAAATGAAGTATTTTGAGAATTAAAGCGATAACCAACCTTCTAGTAAAAGTTATGAGCTGTCCAAACGGTTTTTCCCAGACGTACATTTTTATAGCTTTGATACCACTGATCATTTCGCTTATCATCAGAAGCCTCGTTTCAGTAATTTTCACAACATTCGACTGCACTTTTGATATTACGGCGCCTAAGACGGCTGCAAATTCCAGGAAGGTTCGTCAGATAAATGAAAATTTCGTAAAACTAAAATGTCCCTAATGGCTATTAAAAAAATTGGTTACATTCTATCGGGATGGTGGTTATCATCATGAATCCAATGCCAAACAAAGTCGCAATGCCGACTAGCTGCCACATAAAATAGACCATTATTACCGTCTGCAGGGGAATCATCCAGGCATGGTGCAAGCACGTAATGGCAGCCTCGAGCTTGGAAACGTCACGTGACAGTAAATTGAGAATCGATCTTTCGTGAAACTCGTGAATTGATGAGCATGATAATTTTGTCACCTTGTAGAAAAGAGAATGGCACATTTTTATTTTATTGTTTTAATTTTTAAGAATTTAATTTCGAGAATCCTTACTTTTCTATAAATAAGCGAAGAACAGGCAATTTTGAATCGCATGCCGACAATGCTTAGTCCGAAATTTGAGTATTGTTCGAGCAAGGATTCGAGAATCATGCAACAGACGAAAATTAAAGTACAGACGTAAATATCCCACACATCTGCAGGCGTGCTGAAAAGCGAGACTAGTGTGCCTAGAATTAATGGCTGGATTGCCCTGTTAAGAGAGGATAAGTATTCCTTTATTAAAAGTACGAGCAATTAAATAGTAAAAATAACGCTAATATCATTAGTATAACATTATAATACCTCACAAATATAAATAGTAAAAACATGTAAAATCCATATTTTACGTGAGTCCATTCAAAGAGAGCTTTTGCAACTACTCTTACGAACTTTGGTGCTTTGTTTCGTTTGCTACAGTCATTTCTTTCCTTCGTCCACCAGCTAAAATGTAATTTGTTACAAACATGTTTATCGTATTATTGTTATTTTTTAAATAAAACATGTAATAATAATAATAATAATAATATCAAAATATACTTTTCGAGACGATTTCCAAGATTTTCACTGAGATCCTCTGGTAAAGGATCATAAAGATCTTTAGCTTCCAATTCAGTATTTTTTCCGAGTTTAAAAAGGGGAGTAAGCCAACTGAAATATTTAAACACGAATTAAATGTTTTTCCTTTTTCATATCAATTACATTCATATACCCGGAAAAACGACTTGTTTACTTCAAGCAGATATAATTAATTATTAAACAAAAGCATTTTTCAGAAATAATAAAATTCAAATTCTCGACCAAAATTAAAAAAAAAAAATAATTATCTTTAGATCATAATCTGTTCAACTGGAAGTCTACATTAATAATTAATCCTAAATAAGATCTCACTATTCCAACTCACCCAAACGTCAGCTTGCTCAGAAAGTTAGCGTAAAGCTTTGGATTTGGATTGCTGTAATCTTTCCCTTCTAAATCCGTCTCCATTGTCTGTAGTTGAAAAAAAAAAGTCAGTTCAATCGACGTATCTAGAATCTATCTCTTGACCCCACCAGCATATTTCGAGTAATATTGAACTTTCGAGCCTGGGATTCCGTTCTTCTTCCTCAATCCCATCCCGATTCACTCCACTAGCTAAATATTACCTTATTAATTAAAAGCTCGAGGCAGTAACATCTTAATTTTACGGCACATGGAGAGAAAATAACGAGTAGCTCCGTAAGATAAAGGCCAGAAGTACAATCGAGATATCTCTCATTACCGAAAGCCAGGGGCCGAATACACATTTTTCTTTTATCTCTACATAAATCTTATTTCTAGATGTTGGACTATGTGTATTTACTTATACCTCGATATCGAGACGCTATCTGCTTCTTGGCTTCGATAAGGAATGGCCGATGACGCGCTTAGCGCCCCGATAAAAACTTGTTGTTAATCCTTCGTTTCAAAATTAAATAATTCTTTGATCGATCGGACGACGATATAGAGGCACGATGGCTCGCTTCTTTTTATTTCGTTCATTATTGTTTTCACGCATTGTTGATTTTAATGCTAGAGGGCTGAGGCTGATGTTTTGGCTGCGGCTGATGATTTGCTATGATGTCGGAAATCTATTGAGTTGGATAGAATTTTAGAGATTTGTAGATTTTAAATGGTTACTGAAATGTATACAAGTTTTATATAACGTATAATCAAACGTTTTATGACGTTGTGTAGATGTATGTACGTATTATTCTGTATAAAACTGTTTTCATACGAAATTTTTCTACTTTTTCGAGTACGTTTTGAAAAATACTAAACTAGAAAATACTGAAAACTGCTGTTTAATAGAAACTAAAACAAAGAATTTGTCCTGAGTTAAAAAACAACGCAAAAATCTAGTCTCTATCGTATATACGAAGCCTTGAAGAATGGTATATTATATTAATAAAACTATTTATTAAATATTATATGTAACTCATCTATTCAATTTATAACTATAGGAATATCATTGGATTTTTGTATAATTAGAGTATATATTTTGTGACAGTATCTTGTCGCAAAGAGTACATTAAAAAAGTTTAATTATAAACTATAATTTTTATAATATTGTGAAAATCATTCGCGTCGTATAATTTATTTTACCGTTCTACAATTTTAAAAATATACTTAATATTTATCAGCAAAATGGTTGATTAAAAGAATTTTTTAAAAGTTCGCGGTCAGCTGTCAGTTTCCCGCGCGTGCTAAGGGTAAGGTTAGGTTTGTTTGTTTGCTCGCTTGTTGCTACCGGCGGTTGCTCCAAAACTTTGCAGCTGATCTATTCGTAAAAAATAACCAAATTTTTATTTAATTATGGCAACAGGAAAGGATTTGATAGATGGTAATTTTTTTTTATTATAGCCTTTTATGTAGGATTCTGTTAAAATCTAGTTAAAAAATGTTTTAATGAATTTCATTCATAAATTTTTCAAGTAAAAGGATTACATGAAATAATTTTTTTTCTAGTTTTTTGTGCCATTGTAATGAGTATTTTATTCTAGTTTAATAGATAATTGTTAGTAAAAACACGAAACAAAGTAATATTTCAGGATATTATTAATTTATTATATTCATTCTATGTTAAAATAAGTTTTCTTGTGTTTTAAAACTAATAGCTGTGCGGTCATCTTTGGAAGCTGATGGAGAACTTGGACAAATAAAAGCAGAAATGAGAACAAAGGTTATGAAACTTCTGGAAGGTTCGCAAAGGTCCAGTACATCCAAGCGACCAAAATCTCCACATGAAGTATTGATAGTTAATGAACTTATAAGAGAATATTTGGATTGGATGGGATACAAGTACACATCTAGTGTACTTATTTCAGGTGGATAATAATTATGTAAATAATAATAAACTTAAATCATATTTTCAAATAATTAATTTATTTATTGAATTTTTACAATTATAGAGTGTGAATTATCGAAGCAACCTTTAGATCGGACCTTTATTACTAAAGATTTGGGAACTGTAGAAACAGAAAAAACAAAAGAACTGCCTTTATTATTTTGTCTTATTGAAACATTTAAAGAAATTAAAGGTGCTTGAATTGTTAAAACTTATATTATTAAATATTGTAGAAATTTATCTGTTAAGTTTTAACTTGGAGTAAAGAAAAAGAGCAAGAACAAAATGAAGTTACAAATTAAAATTTAAAATTATTCAGTACTATTTGTGTGGTGTAATAAATAAGTGTAATCTCAGATATTATCAAGAACTTGGTTTTATTTAATGACTATTTTCCCGTACACTAGCACGTATGTATACAAAGTTCATTCTCGAATTAGTTAATCTAATTTATTCAACATGCCCGTGTTTTCCATATACATACACAAAATGTTTTGTATACACTCTTATCGTCATTAGTCCTTTGAAGCACAAAACACTTTGTCTTCTATTTCATTCAGTCGCTAAACATATCATACAGATTTGGGACAGTCTCACTCATCACTACTAAGAACCGCTCCCAGAAAACGTTCTTATGTCGCTCATGGTAAAAGTAAAAACTCGCGATTATTCGTCTTCTTTGTCACAACTCTTTCGTCTCGCTTTTATTAACTTCAATTCACTCGAACATCTTATGCACGTCTAATGACGTCATTTGTGCTTTGACTTCTTCTTCTTCTTGGATTGTTTGCTCTTACTCTTGGATTTCTTTTTCTTTCGATGCTTCTCTTCTTCAGAACTCGAATCCGAAGAGTCGCTGTAAACGTCAGAATCCGTACTGCTGTCCCTTCTACTGGCCTTACGTTTCTTTCGCTTCTTATGCTTCTTCTTTTTCTTTCTATGTGACTCCACTGAACTATCTGATTCACTAGATGAGCTCTCTGTGCTACTTGAATCATCATCTTCTGAACTGCTCGGCTATAAATGTTCAAAAGTAAAATCAGATAAAGATACTAAAAGTAGTAGGTTAATATTTTTTTAAAGAAACATTTATTATTGACAATTATAGTTATTAATTTATCTAAATATATGTTTTAGAAACATTTTTTAAAGATACATAATAATTTATGATTGCTATTAAAAAAAAATAAATGCATAATTTTTATTTCAAATTTAATTTCTCACCTTTGGTCTCTTCTTGGGCTTTGCTTCCGACTCGACGTTGGTAGAACTTTCATCGACGACCTTGGCCCTTTTGGTCGCTAGAAGGGTTGACCTATCTTCGTCCTCAGAATCAGAATCCGAGGCTGAATAGTCCGGTTCAAAGTTCGCCTCATCAAGTATGCTGCGCTTGCGATCCGACACAAGTCTCGGATTTCTGCGCTGCTTCCTGTAGCCGTCTGTGTTGGGTGCTTCAGCCGTGGTGTTCGTCTCCTTTTCTGCCTCGTCTCCTGATTTCTCCTTTGTCGAAACGTCCTTTTCCTTGCTGGGCTTCTGCCTCGTCCTTTCGCGTTCCTTTTTGTGTTTCTTCTCCTTACGTTTCTTTCGGTCGCGTGACTTGCTACGGCTTCTGTGCTCCTTTTTACGTTTCTTGTCATCCCGCGATTTCTTGTCCTTTTTACGATCGTCTTTTTCATCTTCCTCGTCCTTGCGTATCTTGTAGGCAACCAGGGGCGGCGGCGTCCTAGTTATCCTCTCTGTCTTGCGATTGTTCGACCTGTCGCGGATTCTGATGGGCTCCTGAATTGGGTGAAAAAAGAGAATTAGAATAAAATAGATATTATGTTGACGTGCATTGATTCACACACACACGCATATCGTGCCTATGATTACTTTCTTATTTCATATCTAAACCTTAATTACAAAATCGTAAACTATATATTTTGATCGTATAAATTTTGTAGGATAATAAAAACGTGACTGAATTTAATATGACAATTAAAGTACAAGTAACTAATCAACGAAAACGTGCAGAATATTGTTTTCTCCAATTTACTGATCTCCATCGACTTACCGTAAGAGTTACGCGCTTCCAATCATTCTACAAAAAAAGAAAAAAAAAACAATCGATCATCGATCTTTTTCAAAAAAGCCCAAGCTCCTCATTCTCTCCCCATGTAATGGGCAAAAATATTCATTTTTTAAAATTAGAAAAACAAGTACAAGTACATCCAAATGTACTTTAGTAATCACGTAAAAATACTAGCATAAAAGCACTTAGTAAAATAGTATATGCAACATGAGAGAAAAGAAAGAATGCAGATCTCCGGTTGCCTCAGGTGACAATTTCCAAGCGATCTGAGACGTACTTTACTTTTGCTCCCTAGGTGCGTAATATGACTGTTAAAATAAAACAATAGAACCAATAAAAATTGGTGCAGAGAATTAGTCCTTAATGTACCAACGTACTTAAAATCCATTATAGAAGTACCTAGTATTACTCCATAAGTACTAAAGTACATCTTTACCTACTATCGTTTTTCAAAAAACTATTGCCCATCACCAGTCATCGCCTCTCTTATTCCATGCTCACCTCGTTTTGCCTCGCCTGCTCTATCCTAGCCCTATCCCTCTTGCCCCTGTCTTCAACGAAGACCTTCCTCTCCGGATTGGGCACCATGGGAGCATTATCCAAACCGCTGAGCGATAGTCGTCTGTCCTTCATATGCCGGGGTGAGCGGCTCCTAGGTGTGTTATCGCCGGCTTTGCCGGAGTCGGTGCGCCCTGCTCTCTGCTCGGCCATCAGTTTCATATTAGCAAGCTTCTCTGCGTCCTCGATTTTGTCTCCCAGACGCTCTTTCACAGAAAGCCGCGTGGGTGAGAGAAGACCGGATTTGAACTTGCTGCGTTCGGATTTGCTCTTCTTGATCAGTGGTTCTGAAGAGAGCTCGACGTTGCGCTCGTTCTTGGACACGTTCACGGTCACGCTGACGCTCTTGCGCTCGATTTCCGGCTCTAGGATCTGCGGATTTTAATAAGGGGTAAGTTTGATGTTTAGTTATAATCTATTGAGATTGCTGGGCAATTGTTTAAATTATTACAAGTTTTTTAGTTCGATAAGGAGATTTACTAGTGGATTTTGTAATAAAGTGTAGCAACAATGAAATGCAATTTATGACTTTAGTATTTTGAAAATCGAGTTGCGCGGGTAACGCTTTGAAAATTAACATTTTTTAATAGCTAAAATAATTGAGTAATTAGAGCTAATGAATTTATTAACCTTAAAAACACTCGAATCAACATTCAATCGGTCTAATTCTGATAAAATTTTTTGTTTTACCGGAATAAACTAATTTAACAATATCGAATTTTAAAGTCGTTTAATAAATCCAAAATAAATAGTACTGTATCAGAAACTGATTGAACATCAGTAAAAATTAATTTTTAATCTCAAAAATGA
>UELX01006459.1:0-10831 GCA_900480035.1 Eupelmus urozonus | reverse complement strand
GTTTTTATGTATAAATTTTGCACATCAAAAATATCAATTTATAAGGCAAAAATGCCGGCAGTCTAAAGGTTAAACATGCTCTCTTCTATTTGCGCCTTTAAATAGGGAATCTATCTCTACACAGCGCTGACTTATAAAACAATCATCCACCCGAAAATGGAATAGGGAGCGAACCAATTTGCGTGCGCCAGAGCCGGTTTTACCACAGGAATCCAAGTCATTCAGAATGTATGTGTGAGAAAAGTCCTGAGCTGATATCCGGGCTCGCGCGCAGGGGGGCTGACGGTGGAGGGGAGACCTTTGACCTAGCTTTATCGAAGGGGGTTGGCCTCTGCGCCCTGATGGCCGACTTCTTAATAGACAACGGGATTAATATATAGATATATCCACCCCAGCTTGCGTATGCGCTTCTCGCACATACAATCAGCGTTCTGTGTCAGGTTTTCGTTTCATTTTATTTATGTATACATATTTTGTGTAAGTTATTGTAAAAAATTTTCTTAATTCCCGTTCTTCCTGAGCTGTCATTATCCTTTAGGAACTGCTCCTTATGCAACTGAGACCGTTTGATAGTGAATGGCAAAAGAATGGTAATGGGCGAATATGGGAGCAGTCAACACAGTCTCATCTAATAAAAAAACAAAAAGAAAAAAGCTGTGCTTCGAAACAAAGTTTGCACCCTGAAAGGTAGATCATTCCACAAATTCGCAACTCGAACAGTGAACAAAAACTTGTAAAAATCAAGACGTGCCCACGAAATTTACGAAACAAAATGCATGGTTCCTTAAGTTTCAAAATCCTGGCCAGCAAACAAAGGCAGAGTAAGTTGCAATGATCTTTAAATTTTAAAATATCGTAGACGTGTTAAACATGGGAAACATGGTCCAATTTCTTCAAGCTCAGCGCGAACCTAATGGCAGCATTGAAGTTTCAAGCACAGCTCTCCCGATAAACTTAAGAATAATCCAGGGCAATAGTTGAAGTACTAAAAGACCAGCGACTTAATAAGTATAGCATTTTAGCACGGAATAAAGTACCGCATATTCGGAGGCGAAATAAAGCTGCGAAACTTTTTTAGAAGTCTGAGCACACAGCTGCCGTCGTCATATAAATGTTATTTACTATATCTAAGGGAAGAGGGAGCGTCGTTAATAAATAGGGAGAAGAGCCTAAAGAAAAACCGCTGGTCTGGCGCAACTCAGGCTGTGGGGCGTAGACCCCGAAGAGGCAAAGGATTGCTAACGCCCACAAAATGAGCATTAATGTCGTTGACATCCGAGAAATTCAACTCCTCGACGCAGTGCCAGAGTTCCTTTGAATTCCTCGAAAGAAGAAATATATCGTGATAGTAACGGCACATGACATTTCATATCTCCGTCTTCACCCTGTTGCGCAGCCTCATAAAATTATCTGTTACCACTCGACTCTCTTGAGGTGGTGCTGGAATCTAACATAATCAAATATACGCAAAAAAGTCTGAGGTACGAGGGCTGGCACAGGAAATGCGAACGTTACGAGCAGAACGTCGTGCTTTGAAATTGCGGGTTCGAAGACCTGTTCATACAATGATAGTGCGCGAATGGAAAAGGGAGGCGCGTGAGATTACAGACAGCAAGGGAGTTTAGATTTGCTAATGAATTATTAAGATCGGAATCCGCGAACCGATTAAAAATTAAATCTTCTATCAACATACAATAATCGTACTTGACATTAGAATTGAGTAAATTCTCCTCATCGTCCCTCCAATAACCAGGCTTGGCGCATCCGGCGAAATATAGACCACGCCTAAAAGAATCTTTGTCTTCCCAGATTGGATCTGCGCGAATCAAAATTCAAGGCCCAGTCTGTAAATCTCCGGCCGAGAGGACTGGGCCACGATCCTAACTCTAAACGAGTTTTGGACATATCGGCGACAATGAAAAAATTTGATGACCTATTCGGTTTTAGCCAGGACTCGCAAATAGTCAGCACATGCAACGCCCTCTCTAAAATTAATGCCATGACATCAGCAAAATACGCCTCGAGAGACTGCGCGTTTATGTGTCTGATTTTTAAATTATTAAAAGCGTTAACTTACATAATTAATAAAGGAAATTTTAGCGATTTAATGAGAAAATCCGATGTCATTTACAGTAGTATTAGATACATTTTGCTCGACTAAACATTTCATGACATCTTCACCTTAAAGGTCAACCGGCAGGTTGTGGATCACGATACGCGGATTCAATTTAACATCGGACTTAACCTCTTATCCAGCCTCGGCAAGAGCAAGGCAGCCCAAAAACGCCTTATACTATCCCACGCTGTAAACATTAGCTCCTCAAGCATAACCGCACGTTTGTCGCCTAAGGTACATACATAACTAATGATTATCTTTGCATGCCATCCAAATTAGCCGTTTATTTTTAAATTATTCTATTACTGTATCGTTAATTGACTTATTTTTCTTTGTAAATTATAAATATTTAAGTCAAGCCTGTTTCAGGGTTGACAAAGAGTGTTTCGTCTTGGGTTGCATCAGGATCCGGCATCTTTGCACAATAGTACAGCAAACTGTTGACGAGACGAAACTATGTGTGGAAATTCATAGTGCAATAGAGTTATTTCTTTATACAACTGGGCTCAAGGCTATAAGTTCATGCCTTTTGGGAAGCGTTTCCTTATTAAGTAATAGGAGCATTTCATACACGTAGACATCCCTTTATATCAGAAATATCCAGAAGATTCGAGCTCTTACTAGCTCAGCAGAGAGAACATTTTCGTAAAAAGCTGGATTATTAACTTGATCTTAGACAAAGACTACATTGATAATGGATTTTAAACTTTGGGAAGCTTTTATTATTACTTTTATGTTATTTATTTATATATTTATAAAAAAATCTTTATAAATTCATTTTGACTGTTGCCGACTCGGCAACTAGACACTTTTTGCGCTAGTTTTAATGTATACTTATATTTGATTTTAACCTGAAGAGGGTCATAGTTTTAAAATAACTGAGATGGCCGAAACGTCGTTTATTAAATAAATATTATTGACAGTTATGCCATTGGAGTCTTATTATTAAATATTATATGTTTAAAATATTTCATTCAGTATGCTAGGTTTATCAACTATACTCATACGTGGAAAAAATATATGATTGGAATATTAGATATTTTCAAAATCTATATTCTTCAGATTTAAATATAATATTAGGGTACAAAAATTATCAAAAACAAGTTATAAGATTTATTTAGATTATTTAAAGTATAAAAGCAGGATTTTTATTTCTTACAAATTTTTGCATTAATATTATTAAATGCATACAAATAATTAATTAATGGCAAATACATTTTTAAGTTATGTTTTAGTGGTGCATCATTTTTTATTTGATAAAAGCGAAAGATTTTAAAGATTAGCATATTAAGTAAAATTTATTTTAATAAATTTTGACCAAACACCAGATGTTCTAGTTGGGATTAACCAACCAATAGGAATTTCTGATCCAACAGCAGTAGTAATAAATTTATCCCATAATATCCTGCAACAAAAAGAATTTAGAAATTTATTTTATATCTTTAATAAAAATATTGATTTCTACAGCTTCCTATTATGCTGTAAATAAATTTGAAAACTACCGATTTTCATCAATTTTTACTTATTTTTATTATTAACAGTCTCAGTAAAACGGTAGGATATGAGACATATAGATATTAGCAGAACGGTAGGATGATAGACGCGATCCTTACCTTACCATCTTATTGTCATTCCTATATTTTTATTTATTTATTTATTTATTTATTTGTCAAATAAACAAAAATTTCGCTAATAAACCCTTTATACAAAATTATACGAATTATCTTACAAGGTAGGTAAAGCTAAGAATATAAATATCTCTCATTTAACTCGCGGTGAGAACGTAAACAATGTTTCTACTTATAAAAAGATCTGCGATCTATTAAGTTGCAATGTAACCATGACAAATTTCATACTCTAATAAGTAATCGTGATAGTACTGTGTTGAAATTATAGTAAGCAATTCCCAGTCCAACGACAATGGAGTGTAATCATGCTCGTATCTACTCATAGGCCTCGTCCATTTAATCGCCAAATAACGCAGAAATTTATGTTGCACCGACTTAATTAAACGACATAAAAATTGCAAAAATTGTGACCAAATCTGAAAGCCGTAAAGTAAACTGTGCATCAAAATTATTGATAGATCATTTTCAATTGACCAGTCGACCAACGTAGTAAGATTCGATTGAAATTAAGCACAATTAACTATGCTTTGCTCATTCGTATATATTTTTACGTTGTCTGCATATAAAAAACGTTGCAAAATTTTATTTTTACTAAATAATTATAGTAACACAGAAACTTTTTTTAAATCTCTGAAATTTTCTAGTATTTATCGTAAACAATCCCTCGTATAAAATTGACCAGATTCTACGCAGAATTTCTGGTCAAGAAACGTTAAAATGACACTTATCTAGAAATTATGTTCAAAGCATTTCCAGATTATTGGTCAGAAATGCTGCCCGGAATATGGCCAATTTTCTACCAGAGTTTAGTTTCAATTTCAAAAAATTCTATAAATTAGTTTTGGAGGTTTTGTGCTCCCGCAATTGTTTATTTATCTCCAATACGGGAATCCAAAAATCTTTGAAGCTAATTTATATAATTATCTGAAAATTGAACTAAACATTGTTTACGATAAACTCTAGAAAATATAAGAAATTTTTTAAAAATTTGAGTCACTATAATTATTTAGTAAAATTATAGAAATATCGGAAAGAAAGGAAGGTAGCGATATTTTTATTAAACAATTGCACAAAAAAAATTAAAAATTCTGCCATTTTCTAGTATTTGTCACACATGGCGCGTAAGCAGAAAACGCACACATCATAACGTTAACGATATAATATGCGATATATAATTTTTCATCGATTTATCGAATATAAATTGGGGAGTGTATATCGAAAATAATAAATTGATGCTAAGTGAGGGGTAAAAGCGAGGTTGACGGATGGAACTTCCATTTATCGGTCGTACTCGCACTCACAGTGGTAAGGTAGATTTCTGTACGTCGGTGTCAAGGTTGTCGCAGCTTCGGACGTGCCACAAATGGCACGTAAGCAGAAAAATGCACCCGTCACATAAACAGTGCTGTGTTCAATTTTTTAAACAATTTTTTTTTTTCAAATATAGGACTTGAAAACCACCAAATGGTTTAAAATTTGAACTATACATTGTTGACGATACACACTATAAAATGTCAGAGATTTTTTAAAAATTTTATCTATCACTGTATTTAGCAAAATCATAGAAATGTCAATAAGAAGGTAAGGTATATATTACATGATGAGGAAAAAGTATGGGAACCCCGGAAAATTTCAGAGGGTTGGTCATGAAAAAAAAATTGTTAAGGTCAGGTCTTATGTAACTTTCAACGAGGCATCTAGTGATGACCTTGGATTTGACCTTGGACCACACCTAATTACATAAGACCTCACCTTAACAATTTTTTTCCATGACCAATCCTCTGAGATTTTCCGGGGTTCTCATACTTTTTCCTCGCTCTGTATTTAACGTATATAGCTAATCCTATTTTCTCCCGCAGAGTGTACACTATTTTCCTATTAATAGATCGAAAATATTACTTTTCTGTTTACAATCCTGAAAAACGAGATCCTATTTAAATTTAACTTAAACTATGAAAATTAGAATAGGAGATAGCGGGGCTAGTTGACACGCGGAGTTCGACATTCAATTAAAAACAAGTAACTGTTTAATACTAGTATTTTGTAATATTTGATATTCTATAGGTAAGTCATAGCACTATTAATATGTATGATGATTGAAACGATATTAAAGGATAGTAATAAAATAAAAATGTTAATTGTGTGTCAACTAGCCCCGCTCTCCCCTATATTTAAAACATGTTTTTAGCACTTGGTAATAAAATTTTTTATTTCTACACCTAAATTAATTTTTTATTTTACTTTAAGTGAATTAAGCAATTTCTGCTTTACTCAAGAAAAACTTGCACTCAAAAAAATTAACGGAATGACGGTTTCATGATATTCATCTAAGTCCATACATATATAACATCATGAACAAATTTCTTAAATAATAAAAAATATAATACGCTTATCAGCACAAATTAATACTTTTATCATATCATTAAAATTAAAAAAAAATTACATACCTCATTGCTATAAAGGTTTCCAAATTCATTTTTAAATAATAGTTTGTGTTTAACATTTTGCTTTCAAAAAGAAGTAGTTCCCAATCGTCAAATATATTTTTTGCATGGTTTATACGTTTTTGCTCATTATCTGTTTTTATCATCAATTTTAGCCCCTTCTCTTCTAAAGAATATTCTTTATCTAACATTATCCATTGTTGCATTAATTTAACTATAAATTAAAATGTATGTTTTAATAAAATACTTAGTCACTATTAAAAAATATATTATAATACATATAAAACAATATTCAATTTACCAATTATATTATAAAAAACTTCGTCGGCTTCAACAGGTGTTATTTCTCCACGAACTCTTGCAACTGCTACTTTTACTTTTCTTAGGTGTTGTAGCTTTTTCAAAGATGTAAGAAACTTTTTAGCATTAATACGTTTTGTTCTAACATCTGAAAGAATTATATCTGCATCTTTACTAAGATTTTCTTTTTCTTTGAAATTTTCAATTTCGTACTGTTTTTGTTTTATCCAGTTGTCAATTTTATTTACGATATGATTTCTTTTGTTAACTGAATTATTATAGTTTATATTTAAGTCTTTATTTTTCTTTTGTCGATTTTTTTTTCGATTGTTTTGTTTTTTAAAATTTTTTTTTAAGTATTGAAAATCATTACAATTAATATTTTTTAACAAGATTTTTATTTGGTACTCAAAGGTTTTGCACTTTTTAATATTCTCATTCCACTGATCATCTACCGTTATTTTATTTTTCAACATCAAATTTGAATTCTTTAATTTCGCATTTAAATCGCAAATATTATTCAAAACATGTTTTATATTTAATATATTAATATCTTTCTGTTTCAAATTTTGAGTATAATTTTTTAGTTGTGCATTGGCAAAGTTTTCGATAAGCTCTTCATCAAATTTTCGA
The DNA here is from genome assembly GCA_900480035.1 of Eupelmus urozonus. Classification (NCBI taxonomy): domain Eukaryota; kingdom Metazoa; phylum Arthropoda; class Insecta; order Hymenoptera; family Eupelmidae; genus Eupelmus; species Eupelmus urozonus. The sequence goes on along the minus strand of UELX01006459.1, from coordinate 3,710 downwards.
TTACCGGTTATTAAATTCTGACATTTTTCTATTGAATTTTGAATCATGTTAGTTTCTGAAAATAAATAATGAGATTGAGTGTGACTTACTAGTGCAGCCGAAGCTGAAGATAAATGCATTTTTTTAGTAATACTTTTATATTTTTTAAAGCGTTATATGAACAAAATTTTTTGATAAGTATATAAAAAATTTTTAAGTGAAATATAATTTTCAATAATAGTTGTAAAAGTTTGTTGGAATTCTAAATATGTACGAATACTTCACATATTTAATACATCTTTTAGAAGTTGAGTTTCGGATTCTTTTAAGACTTTTTCTGCCTCAATGTATGCTTCAGTTTCTTTTATATCTTCTTCAGAATCAATAATTCTTTTTAATTCTTCAAAAGCTTTTAGTAAACGACGTTGACAGTCAGGTATCATCATAAGAGATTCTTGTAAAACTTCTTCTTGTTTTTTAATTAAGTGTTCATCTTTACCTGAAAAAGCACTACTATTAGTTGTCAATAGTAACTAACAAATTTATGGAAATAAATTATCATTAATCTATAGAAAATAAATATGCAATTTCAATTTTGTAAATAATAGTACATTATGTGCCAAGGACGATAAGTTGCAGTACGAGTCGTAGGCGAGCTAGCACGAGCCGAAAGCGAGTGCGTACTGCGAGCCGAATATGAGTACTGCAACCACACGAGAACATAAAGGTTCACTTGTCCGTAGTACATACAGTGCTTTGTGTAACGCAGGAATTGATATTCAGCTTTTGTTGGGCATAAAAAGCGGGGGTTAAGTGGTTAAGATAATAGATGAAAGATGACAGATGAAAGATAATAAATGAAAAATAATAGATAATAGGTAATGTGTGTGCGCGCATGCCAGTATGTGTGTTTTAATATATAAGTATTTTGTTATCAGTTATGTTCATCTTTAAAGCAGCGGTCAATAAAGTCCACTTTATTGCCCGGGACAATAAAGTGGACTTTATTGCCCGCCGGTCTGAAAATGTTCACTTAAGGCTTGCTTTTCGGGTCAATAAAATGCGAAAATCGTGCCTGTGTTACATAAAATTATATAAGACTACAAAAAAAATATATACAATATTTATGAAAAATATATCATAGTATTTTCATATAATTGGTCTCGTTAGGACTGCTTATGACCTTAGGGCTCATCTTTAACAAAAGAGTTCTTTTCATAGTCCAAAATATTTCGAAAAATGTATTTGGTTGTTAATACAAGGTAATAATAAAATCGTAGTAATTTTACAAATTACGTGACTTACGAATTAAGTAAACTTTTAAATGCTACCTAATTCTGAGGGTTACAAGAACAATAGTAAATAAATATAATAGCATACATAAAACAACATCAAATCTTTTAATTTCTATTCTAATTCGAAAAGGATTTTTAAAAATATAATTTATAATTAGAATATTTTTATTTATATTTATACTAATTTTTTAATTCATCTGAGTTATTAAACTGACAGAATATTTTATAGATATTCACTATTTTAATTTCTTCCAAAATTATACTATTCCTGATATTCTCGCGTCTGCCATTTCCTAAAGCGTGAATTCGTCGTTCAATATCTTCTTAAATCCGAACACAAGAAATAATATTTTTTTTTTCATACCCTGGACAAAAGTAAGTCATTATCGATGATCCGCAGGCGATAAAAACAAGGCATTATATAGTAACACGGAATAATTTTCTCCACGACAAGGATACGCAGTAGCTTGGGATATGGGCACTTGGGCTCACTTTAAGTGAGGAGACTCGCAACAGCACGTGTGATAGAGATAGAACGAGTACTTGAGTATGCATGAGAGAATGAGATATAGATAGAGAAAGCGAAGCGCGGCAAGACTTACGACTAACCTACAAATTTCAACTTCAACGTACTTTTTCAGCTTTGATAACGAGAAATACTACTTGATACTTGTTTGAAAATTGGTTTTACTTTGGTAAATAATAAACTTTCATACAAGTATTAAAATGTATCTCCTAGTTTACATGACCGGTTCAAGTGTGACAGAGATAGAACAAGTGTGTGTGTAATAAGTGGAAAGAAAGCAAAGCGAGGCAAGCGCACATGCACCATCTGAGCAGAAGATTATTCGCAAGTCACTGTATATATACATATATATGTTGAAAATAAAAGGAAGAAAAAGAAACCAGTAAACTTAAAGAAAAAGTTATTATTTTATAATTATTTATTTTTTTATAATATATATTGATGTAGTTTAAGGACGGAATATACATGAACTATTGCTTTATTCTGACGGTCTGTTACGATAGTAAATACCTTTTCCTTCACATGATTACATTTTGTTTTTCTTCTTGCGTAAATAAAATAAAAGAGGGAGAATAAAAGGAAATGTTCGCGATCAATGAATGAGGTAGATTTTATCAAAATTCGCGTTTGTTGGCCTTTCTTTGTAGATTCCGAAAAGAACTTTTTGATGCTTTTTTAACCAATCGTCTTTCTGACAGACTTCTTTGCTAACTAGTTGAGCAACAGCATGCTTTTACTTCTGGCAATTCTACAGTCACAAATTTGATAATATTCAATGATTTCTTATCAAGTAGCATCCCTGGTAGAAAATTAACCATATTCTGGCCAGAATTTCTAATAATATTAAATAACGTTAACGTTATTAATAACGTTAAAAAGTAAAAAAATAATAGCTACTTTTGGAGATAAAGAAGGATAATCCATAATTTTAGCAAAAATATCATAAAGTATCAAGAAAACTACGTAAAATCAAGGAAAATAAAATATCGTAAAAATATAAAAAAATAACGTAAAAAAGTAGAAAAATAACGTAAATCCCCTTAAAATGACAGCTAGTTTCGGAAATAAAGGGGGATTATTTGTAAATTTAGCAACAATATTGCAAAGTATCAAGAAAACGACCTCAAATCAAGAAAATAACACATAAATAGGTTTAATTTCATTAAAATTCTAAACCACATTATCAATCATTTTAAAGAGATTAATGATAAGAAACAAATATAATCAAACATGAACAATCAAAAAGATTTCTGTAGTATAATTGACAATAAAATAGGAAAAAATATAAAAAGAAATAATAACATTAACTATAACAGGGCCAATAATAACACAAAAAATCACCAACCCAAAGGATATAGCTGAACATGCAAACAACTTTTTTTACAACTTTGTTAAGGCTTTACAGCCGTTTTCCCCGAGTAATAGACGGGAGGGGAGGGAGGGACATAAAAACGGCAGTCGACGCAGAGCTTTTAAGTAAACAGTAAATAGATAGATAGATTTATTTTTATTGCAAAACTTATACATCACATTGTTACATTATTTTGGTCTTGTTTCAAAATAATTTCATTGTTTTGAAGCAATTTGACTATCAGTCAGTTTTGATAAAACATACGTTCATATAATAAAATCTAATAGAATACATCTAATAAAAACTACTGATCACAATGACCGTATCAAAAGATAAATCTTAAGCCTAGGTGTAAATATAAAACTTACCAGGAGAGGGTCAGGGTTCCGGATCACGGATTTTACTCAAACTTCGGGATATGATTTCAGATGTTAAAATATAAAGAAAACTTAAATTTCAGACCCTAACGCTTTAGAAAACTCAAGTAATTCATATTTTTAGTTTCATTCAAATGAAATATTGAAATAAATGCTATTTTTCAAACCTTTTGTATCCACCC
>UELX01006458.1:0-10833 GCA_900480035.1 Eupelmus urozonus | reverse complement strand
TCTCTCTCTCTCTCTCTCTCTCTCTCTCTCTCTCTCTCTCTCTCTCTCTCTCTCTCTCTCTCTCTCTCTCTCTTTCGGGTATCCGACAGACTTTTAGAGAGATTTCCATCTTATGCTTGCATGATCAAGACAATCATGTGGCATCACTTTGAAAACTGATAAAACTGGTATCGCCAGTTAACTTGGCACCCTGAACCTTACAGACAGACTGTGCTTTGCCCTGCGCAGAGTACGTTCTACAATTTAGCACGTGAAATTTGATTTTTCAAATGTGGATGCAGAAAGTTACTAAATTTAAAGACCCTAGTAGAAATGATTCCATTTAATCACCAGTTAATCCGTAGTAAAAACGGATTCAATGCTATTTTTTAGCCTGTAACAATTTTGAAAGGGTAAATTTCTACCAGAGGAGTACAGGAAGATTATAGTTAACATTTTGCAGTCAATGCAATCAAGTATATCATAAGCGGATTACAATTTTGAATAGCTGTGGGATGTTTTCAAATTAAGTTTGCAGTGGTTCAGTCGATAAAGCACAAGCCTACGAAGATAAATCGAATCTCTCCCTTAGAATTTTTTTATTTTATTTTTATATAAATAATTTATTATAAGAACTGTGAAAAATATAAGAACCTATAGCAATAAATTATATATATATTAGCAATGTATATTACCTACAGCTTCAATTTTTATGTATGCGTACAGTGCAGCCCTAGAACCTCGAAATAAACATAGTTGGTATCAGAATTTGTTTATCTCGGCAATAGTTTCAAATTTCACTCGGTCTAAAAAAATCGACATGCACACCATATTTTTTGTAATTCATATATTGATTTTTATGTTTTTATTAACTGTAATAGGCGGTTAAAATGATCGATTTTAGACATGGCAACCACTGTTCTATTAAATTTTTATTAAATTTTACTTGTAAACCCTATGATTTCGTTAGCCTAGGAAATTTTCTAACGTTCATTTCAAATTGCCCGGGTAAAAATCTATATGTGCATATATATATTCACAAAAAAGTGGCCACAGTTAAGTGAAGAATAAAGCACTATATGCAATGCGGAAGTAAAGTCTGTTATTCTGTCGGGTGTCTACTGTCTTTGCTTCGCTCGGTCAGCAAAGCACTTCTACCTGCGAGAATAATCTTCGACTTTACTTCTTTGTTGCATAATCTGTTAATGTGTATGTCGTGTGTATATATATATATATATATTTAGAACTCCGTCTTCTGTGGCGAAATCGAAGTTTCATAAAAAAAATATAAAAATGCGCAACATTTAACAGTATACGGACGACGTAATGTAATACAAGAGAGTGCACAAAAATCTAATTTATTACTGTGCAAAAATGATGTAAATAAATATGCTGTGTCAAATATAATGTGTGAACATGTGTACAATTTATGTTGATTAATATTCGATCTGCCTTTTTATTCGCTCTAGGTAACAGTGGATTTTACGCTTTTGTCTGCCGTAGCGAAATTGACTTGCGAAAAAATGTATGGTGAGGAGGAACGGTTCATGAAATGCAAATATATTATCTATATGTATCAAACAATTATGAAACTTATATTAACATAAAAACATTTTTACACGTTTGCAATAATCATAAAAACTTTTAACCGGTTAAAGTTATATTTTAAAATTTACGCAATAATTATTTGTAAAAATGTTAAGAAAAGGAAACAAATAAATAAAATGTATACGCAAAATTTTCGGAAAATATATATGCAGATGTAGGTTTTCGGAAAATCTTAGATATGAAAAGTTAAATATCCAGCATTTAATAAATGATTACTGTTTCTTTATGGGTTGTTAATATCACATTCTTTAAATAAATATCAAAATAACTGTTTATATTTTAATAAGTTTAAATTTTGTTTGAATTTAAAAATACTGAATAATGGCAAAAGATATGAATAATGTATAGTTTCTTCCACAATAGTATTTCTAAATTTATGTTTTACCTACAGTCAAATTTGATGAAAAACTCCATCTAAAATTAACTTATTACAAAAAAATTCACTGTAACTAATATCTTTTAAAGTTTTATCAATAATTTTAAAGGATTTTTTAAAATCTCTTAGTTTCATTACCTTAACACAGTGAGCGAAATTCGCTATGCTAAGGTGATAAAATTGGCTGCTGTGGGAACTCCTATTTTGCTCACTTATTACGTAATGTATTGTTATCTGGCTCCAATTTTAAAAACAGACTTTCAATGTTATTAAAATCTAATGGTAATTTAAATATTTAGTGACTTGTCATACTTGTAGGTAACAAAATTTGAACTATTCGAGTCGTTAACAAGAATTTCTTTTTTATATAAATAAAATAATATATTCAAGGTTTATACATATTGCACACAAGAAAGTTTATCCAGAACAAAGAGATTTATATATGAAAACCTTTTTGTTTATATTATTTATTATTTTAAAAATAAATTTTTGATCATAAAAGACATTAAAAACAACTATCATTTTTTTTTTTCATATTTATGCTTAGTTGGATTGTAAAAATCAATGCAGATAACAACTTAATTTAATGCTAAGTTTGAGCAAAACTATTTGCTGATCATTTTCAAAACTTTACTCCCAAGTTCTACAATATCTCTGTGAAAAATAGTTCAAAAGTCTTACTTGTTGAGGTAGTGTCGGAATGAGAAAAGTTAAAAAAAAAAATCGATTTGCATCGAACAAAATTCGATTGTCGGCTAAGCTGCCTTAGGGACGGAAAGGAGAGTTGGTTTATAGTGGAAGTGAGGTAAGAGTATATAACGCTTTAAAGTTTTAGGAGCTTACTAGTTAAAAAAAGTCGTTAGCATGTTGTGAAAAGTCTTGAGTACAATAAGTAGAAATCTTTAATCGCAATGTTAATGTATTATAAATTTAAAGAAAATTCAAGGTAAAAAAAACTAATTCAACTTTTACTAAATGTATGTGTAATAAAATATTTTTATAAAAATTAGATTCATTAGTCTCAAAAAAATTTTTTACCTTAAAAATAGCGGACGAAGAATTATTCTTCTTTCCTCAGAACGGCGTTAAAAAATATTTTTTGTTTAAGATTTTTTATTTTAAATCTTTTAGGATAAAATTTATTTCATTTTGTGATGATTTTATGTACAAAATAAACATTTGTATAGTTTTGTAAAAATAATCAGTTCTAAAATCAAATTTATAAAATTCAATAATCTTTTTCATTTTCTATTTTAATTCATTTAAACTAAAACAACACATTTTTTGCTTCATTTATAAAAATTTTTATTGACTTTGTATAACTTAAAAATTTCCTTTATCTATCACCATTCTAGCTGACAAACAATTCTTAGATCCCTAAACTTTTGTTTATAAATCATCTTCCAAATCACGCCAAAAGTCGGCTATATCGGGCACAGTCATTCCTCAACGATGTGTAAACAATTTGTAGACTTTTTTCGAAATATCCAATTAATCCGTCTTCCTCCAAAAATAGTCTTCACCCACACAATATCCAGTTAAAATCTACAGACGCTTTTCAGTGCCAACAGGCTGCACACAGTTTATAATCTTTAATTAATACTCGCTGCGTTCTCTTTTTAGTATGGGAGCAAAAATGTCGCAACAAACTCAAGCAATAAACAGATCTGTAGACAATGCTTCTATTTATTTTCGTCATTTTCTTCTTCTTCAAATATTTGGTTCTATCTCGTCATGTGTAGCTTTGACAAAAACCATTACCATGTATCCTTGTGGCAAATGATCAAATGATCCACAGGCACAAAGCGCACTGATTTTCCGCAAGAACTGAACTTTTCTTAGCATTCGTCTAATTGAATAGTTCCTATTTGCTCAGATCTTTTCTTTTACACGTGTTTCGCGAGGTAGAAAATATAATTATCAGGCACTGAAAATATTAGAAAATATTTTTTCTGATTGTAATCTAGGTTAAGATAGGTTAAGAGTAAGTTGAATTAATTATCGTGCTCAGTTTTGTTATGCAAAAAGAATTTAAAAGAGATATAAAAGTTTGACTATGTATACTTATATTTTTAATTTGTATGTTAATTTTAAAATATTAAAATTAATTTAAATTTCAAATATGAATAATAAAAATTTCAGTTAAAATACTTTTTTTTATATAAAATTTTCATGACTAAGATAACAAAAATTTCAATCATTGATAAAAAGAAATTAAGAACCGTTACTAAATTAGAATAACATTTATAATTCAAAAGATGTTGTTAAATTCTGAAATTTTTATTTATCGAAATTTCTTTTTATTTTAAAGATTTAAAAAATCTTAAATTTTATTATGAAATGAATATTTGTCACAAAAATACATGGTTATTTCTAGATTGTATGAAAAATAAGAAAAGTATTTTAAACTTTTTGTTCATGGTCATAAGCGTACAGATTATAGGCTTTCGAGTATCCTTTCAAAGCATATTTTAATACAAAAATATATTTGGTGATAAATAATGATACTCATTATTGTTGATATTTTGCAATTCAGTAAAAATTCCAATTATTATCAGAGAAAAATACAATTTTATTATTAACCTATAAAATAACATGTTTTTAATAAAGTTAGTATTTCTGCATAATCGATTCATTGACAAAGAGATATGATCTAGGGATTTCAGATGTTAATGAAACTTTGAGATGTGTTTTATGATAAAAATAAAGCTAAGTTGTAAGTAGTTAAAACTTATTGAATTCAAAATGTACTAAAAATTATCTAAATTTCGGAAGGGAATGATTTTTAATATACCGGAAAATCTTATGGAATTTATCAACTAACTTCTAGGAGGTTCATGCAAGTAGCTCAAACGCCTTTCGCAACCTGCACGTAAAGATCGTCACATCTTTGTTTAAAAATTATATTATTTATTCTTAATAATTAGAATAATTAACAACTCAGTTCAGCGAGGTAATTATAAATAATTCAGTCGTAAATCATTTTTAAATATTAAAAATCTATCAGTTGATAAAGTCAACCATTTCTCTGTAGTTAAAAGAAGTGTCATATTAATGCCTGATACAATCAGTACTATGCTTATACACAGATACACAGAAGAGTAGAATCTAGCTGCCTATTATGGCTACGGGCATCGGCGGAAAAAACGCGGTCTGATGCGTTTCTAACAGCCAATTTATTCGAGATAATCGATCTGTTCTAAATGAATCTTTTTGCACATGATACTATTCGTGAATATATCGCGCACGCTCCCCACCCTAGAACGGCGGGCGCATGATCTGAACATCTTTGCGCCGCGACGAAGCGTGTTACGGAAAATCGCCGTTTTATTTATATCCTTTATACAGGGAGAGAGAGAGAGAGGGGGGGGGGAAGAGTGAGAGAGAGAGGGAGAGAGGGAGGGAGAGAGAGAGAGAGAAAGAAAGAGAAAGAGAAACGAGTTTGGCCACGCTGCCAATATGCTCGGTATCGAGTGGCTCCAAGATCTGTCGCTGTAAGAGGAGTGCTTGCAGCTTTTGTAGAGTGGCGCCCACGCGTCTACGAGACCCACACATACTTGACCGATTTTTTAATGCTCAGCGGAGACTAGGTTGGATTTTATTTTTGGGCGCACAGCTTGGATTATCGGGCTTTTTGTAGGTTCACAGTGTTTGGGTTTAAGTGGTGGATCTAAGGTGTTGGGCGACACATGATGAGTCTATACTTATTCTGAAAGTTGGATCTTTCGCAATTAAATGTTACCTCAAGATGGTGGTTTAAGTCGTTTTAAATGGCTACAATATTTCAATCAAAACGTGGATATTACAAGATACTTAGAAGAAGTCATTTTTTATTTTTATTTGAATATCGTTTTAATATTTATTTATTTTTTACTTAATTCTATACTAACATGTGAAAACAATTTAGCTTCTTATAGATCTTGTCTAGCAAATACGAGTACATATATAAGTTAAATCTTTGTTAAACGTTTTAAATTAAAATTGATAAATAAATTATAATTTAGTAACCAAATTTAAGTATTTTGGTATGGAAAATACCTCAAGCACACTATAATCTTTATGCAAAGACGTATCTACTATATTTAACTAGTAAACATCAAAATTTGATAACTTAAATATAACAAAATGTGGATTGCATAATATCTGCACACGTTACTACAGTTTGGAAAAATCGTAAATTAATAGTTTATCTTATGATTGATCTCTTAATCTATTTCAGTATAGTTTATAAAAATCGTAGGTCAGAGTATATCGACTCTTCAGATGAAGAAAAACGGGATTCAATTCGCTACGAAGATAAACGGCATTCACGGTTTGTGACAAAGAAAAATCTGGTTAATCATTAGTGACAAAGAGTAACGGGATTCAGGGTTTCGTAGCAAAGACTGACAGAATTCACGGTTCCGCGCGGAAACTAACGCGGTTCGGGGTTTCACGGAGAAGACTAACGGGATTTAGGAAGTCTTTGCACAGTCTGTATAAGAAATTAGTTAGGGCCTTATTCAACGACCTAATTAGTGATATAATTGTAGAAATAAATTAATTTAGAATCCATAACCCGTTAATTTCCAGTATAGCATAAATATTTCTGAAACAGTTGGTACAAGTTTCATTAATAATAATTAAGTTTTATTTATAATTAGCAATTCCTGTCCTTCTGGAATAAAAATCATTTTTAGATAATCTGAACTTTCTATATCACCTTATCACTTAAACATCTCTATTTTATGTTCAATTCTATCTATTAAATAATGGTAATCTGTGTTATGATGATAATTAAATGTGTATATACATATATATGTAGATTTGAGAGCCAAAGGGGACCAAGTCCATGTTTACATGTTCTTCAGAAAATGCAGTAAATAGTGCTTGGACAGTACAAAGTCCAAGAATAACTAAGTCTGTAATGTTGAAATTTTAGAAACATAGACCTTTCTTCGTTAAAAAAGACCGTTTTTCAAAATGGTCTTGGCTTTCTTTGGCACTGAGCCCTCCATACATTAGTTGTATTGAGATTTTACGATTAATCCCCACGCGTCTCCCTCACTAATTTTTCAAAGTAACGTCAAATCTAAAGTAAAAAAACGCTATTTTTAACAATTTTAGCCTCCCACATTTCCCCAGCTCTCACTCCATCGTTCTCATGGTAAAATTTGACAAAAATCTCTACCTATTGTATATTAGGCACCGAGAGAATAAAGCAGGTTATGGGCACCCTGCGTGTGAGTAGCACCCGAGCGAAACAAGAGCGGCATATGAGCATGGCACATGACCTATTTTACTTCTTGAGTGCAATATATGATTTTTTAATACACTCCAGCGATAAAGGGGGGCCTTTTTCTTGATATCTGGAATAAAATATTGCTTCATTTACCTGAGAAAAAAGCGTTCCGTACAAACGCAACGGCGTCATTTCGGCCCGAAGCGCTAAGCGAGTATTTAATGAACGTTTCGAAATATTCCAATGTAATCTTTTAAGCCCTGTGGATAAATATTAAGTTCATTTTTAGCATAGCGCAATAAGTAACGACTAATCAATATTAAGCAACCAAATTTAAAAAATAACTTTCCATAAAATGTCCAAAATCCCGAACTATTCGAAAGAATAATTCTGTCCGTTGCAATAGCCAGCAATTCTTTGTTTATCTGTTTACCATATACTTTCTAAACACTCTTTTTTTCTTATCCTAGATGTGCCATTCCCGCCGTCACGCAAACTCACCGTTGCGGAGGTCTTCGACTCAAGAACAGGCAGGCCACGTCCGGACATTCTCAAACAACATTTCATCCTCGAGGGCAGGATCGACGAGACCGCGGCGCTGCGTATCATTAATGACGGTGCAGCCCTTCTCCGGTCCGAGAAGACGATGATTGATATCGAGGCACCGGTTACCGGTTAGTATTGCAGTCTTACTTTTCATACAGAGAAGAAGCCTTCGGACAACGAGTAGTGCTGTTAATTTTTTTCTCCTTAAGCTTACAGAGGGTTGGTTTAAGTTCCCCGAGTATAGATTTTTTTTTTAGAGTAACATAATGATGCGTTTTGATGAATTATTGTTGGCAAGACAAAATATTTTCCGTACATCTTTTTACTCTATTTACAATTTGTATATTTATTATATAAAAAAATGTTAAAGCAAACGGTGTCTCTGGTAAAGTTATGCCATTAATTATAAGCCGACGTTAGGCGTACGACAGGTTTGGTTCATATATGCGCACTAGATTATGTTTTGTTATAAATTCAGTTTAGTACTAAAAAATTTATTCCATAATTTTTTTTTCTGCAATTTTTAATAAAGCAAGTATTTTATATAGTCATATTTGTCGTACATGTAACATCGATGTTAATTATATGGTGATAACAAAAGCTACTCACTATCGATTTATGCAACTATTTTAGACTTGTATTTACGTAGCTTTGAATATTTGAAAATTCTTTCAATAAATGCGAAATTGTTGTCATAGTACGATTATCGAGTTTTGAAATATATAGCAAATTTTCATTCTGTAAATAATAAGTATATTATTGATTAACAAATATTTGTTGATATATAAAATTAAATTGAAATTGCTTTAAATATGAAAGTAAATTATTCAATAATAAAATAAAATTATAATTTTTATTTCCGACTCACCTGTACAGGCCATTTTATTAACCCCAAAAACGGATCAAAAGTAACATTTGATTCCCCATAAAACCGTTTTCCCTGAAATTTACTCTATTTCCTATTAATTTATATTTGATATTTAAGAAGAATTTGTCATTACATTTCATTATTTTTACAGTTGAGTCGGAAATAAAACATTATATGCAACTCGGGAATAATCCTCGACTTTATTCACTTGTTGCATAAGGTACTATTATTTTATTCCATTCGATTCTGTTATTTAATATAAATCTTTAGTTCGCAATGTTATTTACATTGCATAATGAATCCTATAGGACCGTACTACATACCGCATGATACACTAGCCCTGTGCAAAATATTAAGTCATTATTCTGAATCGTTTAAGAATAATTTTTGTTCAAGTACAGGGTCTATACCGCAATATATTTTCTTTAATATTCAAAAAACTGTTTAAATTTCAAATTTTATAATAGAACTTTCAGAATCCATTAAGCTAGACTTCATCAAAAACACTTGCAGATTTATTCTTAAAAATTTAAATTTATTTAATGAACCAAAATCCTTTATAGTTTAATATTAAAATGTATACGCTCATATATTTATTAGAACAAATAAGATTTTAATTTTCGTAATGCTTCATTGTAAGCCGCAGTTGAAAATTTAAAAATATGGAAGCATTTACTACTCGTCAGCCGAGACATCTTACCGAACGATGCATTATTTTAAAGGCAACCACTTTTTATCTTGAAAAAGTATTGTCTTAGTACATTTCTCCACCGTTCTCTTTGCAGTTTGCGGCGACATTCATGGACAATTCTATGATTTAATGAAATTATTCGAAGTCGGTGGACCGCCTTCGTCTACAAAATACCTCTTCCTTGGGGATTACGTCGATAGAGGCTACTTCAGTATAGAGGTAAGAATTTGGATTAGTGAACATTTATTTTTGCTTCATTATCTGTATACTCTTATGAAAAAAGCCTGCAGACCACTTGAAGTTCGCTCACATATCACCTCCAGATCATTTGCAAACCATTTGTAGAAATCTCCTTTTCTGCAAGATTTTTTTGCAGGATTTTCGAGATTCTGCAGGTTGTATATGATGCCTGCTGAAAGTTTGTCAATTATCGTATTATTTATTACTTTTCGGGCAACAGAAAGGCATTTGCAATCATTAGTATCGCTTATAAGTTATAACACAACAATAGCTCAGCGTTCAAGTCTTTTCTTAGAAATTTTTTGTCATATTCTTTTTACTTATTTAATTTTTAAATTTATTTTTATTGCTAAAAATGTAATAAAGCATACAAATGACAAAACTTTAGAAAATGACATAAATTTATTTATGCAACCTGCAGAAAAATCTTACAGGAAAGGAAAACTCCTGTAGATATTTCTGCAAATGATCTGCGTGTGAACGACAGTGACCTGTGGTGGTTTGTAGACTTTTCTCGTAAGGATATATTGCTCTGCTTTTTCGCCTTTGCGCTATTAAATTTTATTTTCAATCGTGATTGTCAATAAATTATGCCAAAGCAAAGAACTTAAACTATTAAACAATATTATTTTTTTTTTTATAGTGCGTATTGTACCTGTGGGCATTGAAATTGTGCCATCCAAATACACTCTTTCTCCTTAGGGGTAACCACGAGTGCCGACATCTAACAGAATACTTTACATTTAAGCAAGAATGTAAGTCAAACTATAATTTTTTTTCTTTTGAGTGACTACAATAAAATGACTGTCCTGGTTTAATCACACACAGACGCAGACACAGATACACATACATATGTCTACTAGGGAGCTTCGTCCTCCGCGCACTGCGCGTGCTGCCCCCCCCCCCCTCCCGTATTGAAATACAAGACAAGAAGAAAATAAAAAGATGAATAGGGATCTTTGATAAATTAAACAAAATACCGTAAAAAGTAAAAAAACAACTCAACCCCCTAAAAATAATCTCTAGCTTTGGAAATAAATGGGAATCTTTGATAAATTAAGTAAAAATATAGTCAAATACTTATCATGGATAGCTCGTAAAATTTGTGAAAAGAACATAAAACTCTCTGAAATAACGCTTATTTTTGAAGATAAAGGAGGATTTTTAATAAATTAATTAACACGTTCAGGACGGATAATGTCCAAGCTTTTACTTGTATCAAAGATGAACGAGTTATTTTTTAATAAACCGAAACAAACCGACCTCAAAATCACGTTTAGTGGCATGTTTGGGCCTTACTTTAA
>UELX01006457.1:0-10837 GCA_900480035.1 Eupelmus urozonus | reverse complement strand
ATTAGTATATGGGAAATATATTGGAAATATGTTGGAAAATGCGCCTTAGCGAGCTGTATGCCATATATTGGAAATATTTATCCAATGTTTATCCCACATATTGCCAATAGCAATTTCCAATATTTTTCCAACATATTGCCCACAGTGACAATTTTTGCGCGGGAAGTTTTAACAAATATTTAATATTATAAAATATATTCATATATAATATTCTTATTATATTATTGAAAGTTAATTCAAGTAAAATTCATTAGTGTACTAACCTATATAACTGATAAGTAAAAAAATTGCGACTCCCTGTATTAAATATTAAGGTACATCTGAGATTTATATCATCGGTATGAGCTACTTAATTCATTTATTATTATCATATATGATTTACTTGATTCATAATTTCTCTACTCGTGGTATTATACATTGTTTAAACGGAAGTATATTTAATGTGTAATATCATTAAAAATAGATATAGTACATACTAAAACAACACCGTGCTAGCATTAAAACATCTCACTATCCGTATAACACTTTTTTTTAAATTTTCTAGTTAATTACATAAGTCATTTTGACAAAATGAACAATATTAGTAAACGACCAGGAAACGCAAAATTAAAGCAGTAAAAGAACCAAAAAAGCAGCTAAACTGCACCGCAGCATCGAATATAACTCCAGAGAACGTTTCCACCTTCCTATTTACCACAAAACCAAAATATATTTTTACCTTCAACAATCTCGCCACCTGTCTCCTCGCTCGCAAAAAGCAGAAGAAAAACGTAAAACTTACTCGAGTATTTAAACAGCAATAAAAGAAGCCGCCGGCTACGCCGGCGGGGCCAAAGCCCCCAGTAAGTAAAGGAGCTTTTCCTCGGCTCTCTGTCGTCGCAGGCGCCGAGGAAGACGGCGACGGCGGCAAACGGCAGGTAAATAAAAATCAATAGACCCTTTTCACAAGCTCATTCTCGCCTCCTTCCTCTTCCTCTTCCTCTCTCACTCTACTTTTGTCTCCCGCGCCGGCGCTGCTGCTCTCGGCGTCTTCGGCGTTCTGTTTCGCGCCCAATTTGCGGCCCATCATCGCTACGGAAGAAGCAATTTCTAACTTAAATGAAACTCCCGCTCGCTCGCTAGCTCCTCGGCTCCGGCGCTGTATAGATCGACACATGAGAGAGAAGACGAGGGAGCTGAGAGGGAGTTGAGGGGGGGTGGTTCGGGGCAAGGTTGGCTGGGGTAAAATACCGGATGTATTCTACACGGCGATCTACATGGGAGTTATTGAATATTTTGCGCGATCGAGGATTGAAAATTTCTGGTTGAGGTGCACGAGAGGTGTAGGTTTGTGTATGAAAGAGTAGCGTGAGTTGGTGAGGGTGGAGATTAATTTTTAGGAATTATTAAATGAAATGGGTGTTGGGGGATTGTGTCGATAAGGAAATAGTCTTTTTAAAATAAGAATTTAATATTGTTTTGAAACTGTAATTATGAGTTATAGTATGTTTTAGGTAAAAAAGATTGAATGTTTATATACTTTTTTATATTTGATTAAATTACCGGCTGAAAATCAAAAAGCCGTATCATACAGGAAGTATGGCTTTTTATATAGAGCCAACGAAATGATTGATTTTTTGATGAAAGTATGGATTTCTGAATAAAATCAACTATTTAATCAGCGTAAAACAAACAGTTCCATACAAAAATATTTTTTTTGTCGAAAAATATCTTTCATCAGTAAAATCTGATAAAATTTATATCCGCGAATTCCGAAGCGGTATACTACGAATTTGCAATAATATACTAAAGTGTAAACTAAAACATATACCTTCACTCGACTGATTAGTTTTCCCGTTGTTTATTTTAGCTCTCACGTTTTTATTTGAAATTCGTTACCTGCAATTAAAAATGTTTCTATATGCAAATACTATTTTAATCAAATACTGTTAATTAAAAAAAAAGTACCATATCAGCCATATTTATTCAATAATCCAATACGACGCTATATTTACACGAAACACCTTAACCAGCCTCCAAATTAAAAATTTTCAATCCTTTACCTCCAGCCGCACTCCCACGCGCTCATCCCACCCTCCACAAAAGAGCCCTAGACAACAACGGCTTCTCCCATTTCCAGTGCTCGCGAGAATCTTTCGCTTGTCGAAGAGAGCTTCGCGAGGGAAAAGGCGAAAAGGTACCCCCCCTTTTTCCTACCTCCTTCCAAGCCTCTCCGCGAATGCTTTTGGCAAGGAGGTAGCAGCCGATTCGCCATACAGTCGCGGATTTCCGGAAATACGTCAGTTTAGCCCCGCGCGAATATGTCACGGGGGGCGCAGCCCCCGGAATATTCTCGCTCGAGGAAATTTCGCCCTCGCGCACGAAAATCGACGTCTTCGCTTCCACCCCCCGCTTTCTCGATATCTTCCCTCGAAGGGTATAGGTACATACTCTCTGCCGGCTCTCTTTTTTCTTCTTATTCTTAATCTCTCTCTCTCTCTTGCGCGTGTGCCGAGAGTTCGAGCTGGAAATGTATGGCTGAGAGATGGCGGAAGATTTTCGCGGAAAGGAGTGGAAGAGTCAGAGGTTGAAAGTAGAGACTTTGGGTCGATCGATTTTATTTAAAGTTTCTATTTTAGGTTTAAAAAATAAGATTTCACAGTGTCGCTACAATAACGCTACAAAACCCAAAAGACACAACCCACTCATTAACCATCTCCGCTACCTGTCCACAACATACCTCCTCGCTAAAATCCACCAGCAAAGCGCCCCTTTCATCGATCCCCAATCAGCTCGGATCCCCGCGCATCTCGTAATCTAACTATTCCCTCTCTCTCTCTCCACTATAAAGATGCGCCTCATACATACACCCAAACTCGCTCCCTATATACATCCGACAGCGCGCCTCCACTCCCACACACACACACACGTTAAGTTGCGAGCGAATCCATCGGGCCCGGGCTCTGTATATAGGATAAGAGGGCCGCGCTTGGGCGGCAGCTCGCACACGCAACTCGTCGGAGATTGCCTGCCGCCTGGAAGCCCGCTAGATTGGGTTGGTTAGTCGCGAGCTTGCGAGCTTGCGCGCGCGGGCTTGCGTATATATATAGAGGAGCGAGCGAGGCAACTTCGATAATCTTCCGTCCTTTGCTCCCCCGGCAAAGTTTGGCAATCAATGTGCGAAGTAACAGTTTAATTAAATACGCTAACCCATCGACGAGGCCTGAGAGCGAGCTCGACAACGGCGCGGCTCGAATTTTCATCTTGCGCCGATGGGAGAGGGAGGGTGAGCTGGATCGCGGATGGTTCGTTGTTTGGCGCGCGAGCGCTCGAGAGGAGTTATATAAGAGGAGATTGAAGAAAATGTTGGCTTGAGGGGTTGAGGGGGTGGGGGGTTAATTTATGGGTGATTAATTGACGTGCTTGGTTGGCGAGTCGTTTTGAGAATTTACAAGGGTTTGCGCTGATAGGGTAAGTGTGGGTGTTACTGTGGTTGTTCCTTTTACTGCGGATTTTTTTTAGGAGAGAATAAGTCCAGCGTGTTTAATTGAGATGAAGGTGTAATGTGTTGCTTTAATCATTAATTACTGACAAAATTTGATAATATTCGAAAAAAGAGGTATGTATAATGTAGTTTCTTCATGTTTACACTTAAAATTGCAATAATTGGATCACAATGTGGCGAAAGTGACAAAAGGCTCTGTAAATTTTAAATAGTGGGAATTACACCATTTTCTTATTTAGTGGAGCAATCTCAACTAACAAATAAGGAAAATTTTCTCTATTTGTTAGTTGAGATTGCTCCACTAAGTCCACTAATAGTGGAATTCCCACTATTTAAAATTATACGAGTATACTCACGCAGTATTTGAAATCCGGAGTAAATAATGCACAATAATAAACGCACAACCGCAGTGATTTTAGAAGTAAGAAAGTTGTTTACATAGATTTTTATTAAATTAATAAACGTTTTAACTGTTGAAATAGAAAAACTTAAATCCACGATCTATTATTTAGAGGAAATAGAAGTAAATATTACAATATATCTGTTGATACTATGCGGTTAATGTTTTATCGAGACAGAATTCCCGCGAAATATCTACCCTATCATAGAAAGTGGATAAAAGTAAATGGTTCCGTTTTTATTTTTTAGAAAATAATCTATACACATTTCCTCATCTCGTCAGAATCCAGCAACAAGAACCAACCAAATAAATTAGACAACACAATTGTTAAAATCCCTTCGGAAATAAACAATCCCATCCAAGAATAAACTCCCAGACTCGTCTAGGCCAGCCAACCTAATTGTAAATTCAGCAAAGCGCCATCCGGCCCACTCACCTGCGCGCTTAGTTTCTCCTCTCTTACGGCAACAGCAGCGACGCAAACCTCTCATATAAACCAGCCGCGCATTCCCCGACCTAGCAACGGATTTCTATTTAGCATAAAACATCGGCCTAGAAACACAATAGCGAAAGCCTATTACGTCCGAAACACCTTTCGGCCCTCGACCATATATACCTAGCCGCCAACAAAAGGGGTATCGAGCCAAGGCATCTGCCTCTCTCTCTCGTCTATCTCTAGAATTTCCTATTAGCCCCATTTTTTAGCTCGGCTCGGAGAGAGCTGCACCTGACGCGCTCACGTCAGATGGGCGTCGTCTCGCTTGTCTATTAAGGACGATTAAGGATTAAGCGCGTGCGTAAGTTTCCCCGAAGCCTTTCGTCGCGGCAGGTGTCTCCTCGGCTCCGAATGAAAATCCAACCGACCCTTTTCATTTCGCGGTGCGCACGCCAGTCAATCAGTCGGTTGCTTGAGGTCTTATTTGGAGGGTTTAATGACGCCGATTCTATTACGTAAATGGATGAAGGGGAGGTTTGGGAGATTGTATAGCTTCGAGTTTGGGAGCGAGGGAAATTTTTTAAGGTTGGAGGAGGTTGGGTTTCGATTGGTTCGATCGGGCGCGTGCGTTTTGAAGACGGGAGGTGAGATGATGAAATAATGGGATTGTCAATTTGGGTTAAGTGAATAAAAATGATTAGGTTAGGGCGTTCATTTTTTGGTTTCTGGAATTTACTCGATTGTGGATTCAACGATCAATTTTCGTTCTCGAATTATAGGTTATTTATATTGCTGAGTAAGGTGAAATTAGATTACTCCAGACACGAGAGGTCAGAGTGATGAAACTATAAAATTTAATAAAGAATAAATGCTTCTCTAATCTTTTTAACTAATAAAAAACTCGCCGAACCTAAAATCGTTCCCATTTCAATTTTACAATTTCATTTTCAACAAACGAACATTTCCAAACCACCCCTGCATTCACTCCCAACACTAACAAAAAACCACCACCATAAACACACTCGCTCCACAATATCACAAACATCGTCAAACCATCCCCAATCCCCACAACGGGGTTAATAGCATCCATCATCGTTTTGTCCCGCCACAAATATCATCCGCTCCATTCAGCCTCTCTCCCCATATTCTCTCCGCTTCATCATGACTCCGCGCGAATCCCTCTCCTTCTTTCCCATCAAAACCCCCGCATCCTTCCTTACAATCCCAAAAATTCTCTCCACTCCTACGGCAGCCCGAAAATCCAGGCCAGCAATGCACATGTGTATCAGATGCTAATGTTCCTCGGCTGGACGCGTATATGCGTATATGATCGAAGAGGTCGGCGCTTGCGCGATTGTTCCAGCTGTGACGATGATTCAGTCGGCTCGCAGAGCAGTGTCATGCTAATTTGCGAGCCTCTCCGCTTGTAATTGCGGCCGAGAGGATGACAAGCGTTACACGCGGCTGTTGAGTGCGCGGAGCGATGTTAGAGAGTTGAGGAGCGTGTAGGTGAGGGCTGCGAGAGCTGTTACATGCGCTGGGATTGTTGCAGTTTTTAAAGGTGGGAGTGCGGGATTAACTGGGTGATGCTTCTGATCTATGGACTTTGCATTTGGGGCAGTGTGCCGCGTTAGTTGAAATGTTAGACTATTAAAATGAAGTTTGGTAGTAAGTAAGTAAGTATGGCTGACCAGAGGTTACTTTTATTAAACATATTGTGCAATATATAAATAAGTTGTCAGATTGACATGTAATTGCGAATAACTGTGTATTTCTTCTCCTGCGATGCTCAGTACTGATCTTTGACTTAATGTACTCGCTGATCGATCCCAAGTGTAATTGGATTCACACGTACAGTCCAAGAATCCTCGAGTCTCATTAAACCACACAATCAATCACCATCCCAGCGACAAACATTAATTCATCCATACCTCTCTAATTAGAAATTTCACTCGAATCCTGCCTTTCCATCGATAAATTTCCCCCCAAAACAAACAACCTCACCAATCTCCCATACACCCAAAAACAAAGCAACATCCCAGCGCCATACATCACCGCTTCATAAAACTCAAACAACCTCGGCCATTCTACCGCTAAAATAAAAAAAGAAGCACCTCTCGCGCAAACATCAGGCCAGCAAGCATCAAACACACACATAGAGTCCTCCAGGCTGGTATATAGCCGCGCGGTATGCAGTAATCAAAAGCCGAAGAAACGACGGAAGCGTAGAAGACAGAGAGAGGGAGAGTGGGTCACACGCGGGCCGCGCGCGCATATATACACAGACGTAACGCGAAATCGTGTTCCCGCATTACTCAGAGCGGTGATGGATGGCCCTTCGCGCCGAAGATGGGAAGCCGCGATCGCAGAACGGCTAAGGAGAGGACGAATAAGAAGGATATATGTACGCGAGGGACCAGGCAAAAGAGAGAGAGAGAGGGAGATTTAACGTCGACGCGTGAAGTGTTTACGGAAGTTTCGGGATGAATGTGAAATCGAGGCGGTGATTAATCGACGCCGAGATGGCCTGCGCTCTGCTCTGTTTTGTAATTAGGAAAAATAATTGAAGTCGAGCTGGTTGGATTGGGTTTTGGTTGTTGTTATGGTTGGGAGTTTTAGGCTGGTGGAGGGTGGAAATTTTTGGGTAGTTTTGGCAGTTTTTCGCTCTTGCGCGTTGTAGTTTCGGTGGCAGTTATTAGGTTTCGACGATGGCCAATTGCAACGAGGATCGGTTATCATATATGGGTTTGCTGACGCTCGCAAGCTTCCTTTGAAGAACCGGATCGTGGTTTACACGTAGAGGATCATTTTTGCAGCCACAGGATGCGCTTTTACATAGCTGACCTTTCACATCTAACTTTGCAGCTAAAATTACTCTGCGAATCAGATGATATACTTCCGAATATTTTCCCGGTCCCATCCTACTTCTACCCAAAAAATTACTTCATCACAAAAATTCAACAAACCAACTCATCCCACCAACCCAAAAAAAATTCAAAAATCATCCTCAATTATGCAGCGGCATTACCATTCAGGCCATTAAGCAGACCTCCCGCCATAAACAAGCCTCGACTTCCTCGCGGCATTCGTGCCTCCGCCGCCGCGACCCCACATTCATCCCTCGCGTCTCTCACCCTCGGCCGGGGCGGCGCACTCGAATGCAAAAGGCCCTAGCTTGGCAAAAGCCGACTTGTCACGAAAATGACGTATCGCCAAAGGACTGCAACCCTCCCGTGCTCGACTTCTCGCGAGTCAGCGCAAAACTATGCGCGACTCTGTGTGTGTGTGTGTGTGCACGCCTCGCACAGGGTTTAAGATCGATTCGCCGGACTTCCTACCGAGCTTAATTAATTCGCGCTCTCGTGCGCAGTTTCTTGTCTCTCCCGCTCGTTCCTTTTTTTCTCGCTGCGGGAGTATGAATTTTATTGCTGTAAGAGGGGGAGGCGGGAGAGAGAAAAAAGGGAGATCGAGAGGGGTGAAGTTGCTTTGTAAGGTGCCACGCGATGGAGCGCCGTATAAATTTAACGACAGTTTCATGGAAGTTTAACAGGGATGGAGTGGATGGAGAGTTGGAGGCCTGACTGTATTAAGACTTTGGGGGACGGAGAGGAAATTCCGCGTGTTTTTCTTTGTTTTAGGTGTGTGGAATTGGACGAGTGAATAGAGGCTTTTTCATGGAAATTATGTACTTGGATGTCGAAGAGATGTTGGGTTTAAGCTGTTCGTACGGTACTGTACTAAATGTTTTTTTTAATTATTAGTTCGTCCAAAATTTTTGAAATGTCATTCGATAATAACGTCCAATACGTTAATGATTTTATTTGCACTTTAGTATTTTATTATACACATCCCAATTTCTTTACTAAAAAACTAAAAATCTATAATAATATATACCGTGCACGAGAAATTCAACTGCAACAAACACTTTCACATTCAAATCTCAACCCCCTGCATTCTCTTCAAAGTACAACCCACAAATAATAACGCAAACGTCACTCTGCACTCCATATCGCGCGAACCGTGACGAACCCTTAACAAATCGTTGCCTCCATCCTTCGCGAGATTGATAGGAACCACATTACATCCAGTACCACCCTCACTCTATATTCATTCTTACATCCCCACCCCCCAGTTCCGCACAATGAACTTTATCCCTCAAAAAGAAACACGAGAGAGAGAAAAAAACAATATTTCACTGCGCGCGACCGCAAAGTATTCAGGAGCTCGCTAATGACGCTCCATTACGGGGCGTAATTTCGGCTGAATCAGAGTGACTGCGGCTCGCGATTTTTCCGAATACATAAGCCTGTCGCCTCGGCTGACAGTCCCACGGGCTGCTTCGATCGTCATCGATCATTTCGCGACACCTCGAACAAACAAGGCCGGCCTCCCTGCTTTGTACTTTGGGGAACGGCGATCGGTATGTGGAACTTGATCCTAGCGTTTTCCTCGCCGGGGGTTGTCTTTTTTTCCCGAGGCCGGCTGGACCTTATCTTTGGCACTGTTTTTTCCCCGAGTAGCAGCAAATAAGTTTGAGCGATGGGGTGCCGCGAGAAAACAGAAGCGAGATGGGTACACATCGGGGGTGGAAGGTATTGTAAATATTTATCAGAGTATCGAGCGCTGAATGGATGATTCCAACTTGCGAATCCAACATTTAAATTTTCATCCAGCATCGATCCCATTAAAAAAAAAGCAGGATAACTCACCGTTATGGACGAGAAGAGTCGAGTCCCTGGCTAGGTTGGTCAGCTCGCTGTCGGTGAGTGTCTCGTCGGAGGCGTTGCCCGAGGTGGGTGTATCGCTGAGGCCGGCGCCGCTGGCCGGCACGTGGTAGAGCGGATGTTGCTGTTGCTGATAGGAGCGCTGCTTGTGCTGACTGGAGCCAGTGTAGTGGTTGCCGGGCGGGTAGCCGCCGCCGCGGCTGGCGGCCCGGTGACTAGGCAGCGCCTGGCTGCTCGTCGTCTCCTCGCCCTCGCTACCGCTTAGGCTGTAGGCCGGGTAAAGGCGTCCCTTCCCTGGAATCAACGTAGATCAGTGGATTTAGGGGGGAAAGATTTATGAAATTATTATAGTTGTAATTGCTATTGAAATTTTCTTTTTAGTTTGTTTGATCATTTGTGTAGTAGAATATTTACGTTTGCTTGTATTAATATTTTTTAATTCTTTATAAAAGAGACTGTTGTAAATTATGTTTGTAAGTAATGGTTAAAACAACTGCCTCGCACCCATAAATACTAACAATTTTTTTTGCCTTTGAATGAACAGATAATCTATTGAAATAATAGATTTTCAGTTCATTAAATTAACAAAATAGTTCTTGTCTGCATTCATGAGCGCAAGGTAGTTAGTTGTTTAAAATATATATTTTCTCAGTGCAGGATGGTAAATCAAGAACTTCGAGACCAACCCCATACGAACACGTGTAAATCCAATGGCGCTACGATCGGTTGCGCACAGAGCAAATAGTTTTTGGAATTTTCATTCTGCAGTACGGTCGTAAATGAGAATAGATTTACTAGAGGGAGCGCATGAATGGTGAGTATTTATTGAGGTCGTATTAAACACAGTCCCTCAGTCCAGGCGGCTCTATTCTGCAAACAACATTATTTCGCCCACATTTCGCATTAAATAACTCAACGACGACGATCAAACGGAAGACTCAGACTTCACTTTTTAAGAAAAACTTTTTCTACATCTGTGCTGTTTTTCGTGCTTTTGAGAAATTGCGAACTCGAGAGTAGGCAAAGTGGATCTAAGTGTTTTGGGACCCAAAGGTATAGAGTTTATTATACTGCAAGTCACAGTTGTTTATTTTATTTATTGCTATTTTAAATAATTATATGGGCAATTAATTGAAAACCTTTAAAAATGAAATATTAATTTTTTTTCTGTCAGTTTATATATTTGTAAACGACCGAACAGATTTTTTTTAAAACTACTTAAATCTGTAGACACGGAATAAAAATCTATTATTATTACTTAATGAAAATTTTATTTGTACTATTTTGTTTTAATAAACCGCACGCTAAAACCGCATCCTTCGATATTGATTTGGAATTGAAAACCAATTTTTATTTTTTCAATGCAGTGTCACTTTGTAGTAGCCCACCGTTACCCCGCTTGTAGTATATATAGACAAATTTGTACCGTTTTCGCTCAGGTAACAAGTAATCCTAATCCGTTCCGGGATTATTAGGGGATATGTATACATTATTCTTAGAAAATTGAAAATAAAAAGATTTTCCTAAATTTAAGCTTTATTGGACGCTGCATATTTTCCACAAAGCATTACCTAATATCGTATCTAAAAGATATTCTATTGTAAATAATAATAGAAATTACGTTAATACTACACTAAAAAAACAATTTAGAAAATTTTATTATGTTTTTAGGAAAAATTACTATAACTTATATCAAACTGGATAGATACATACTCTATTTATCACAAATTTTAATATAATCGTAATAAAAATTGCTATGTAACATAGTAAAAATTGATAAAAACCTAGCAAAA
>UELX01006456.1:0-10837 GCA_900480035.1 Eupelmus urozonus | reverse complement strand
CTCAAAACTAACACATGTAAAGGGTCGATCATGGGCATGGCCCGTATAGGGGCCATCCCGTCCTCTAAAGGTTAATGCTCCAGACGGGAATTTGGTTGGATGCCATTTTGTGCCGAACATATCGAGCCTCCTGGATCCAAGCAGAAGAAACTTATGACCACTCTTTATGACAAGCAGCGCTGTGTTATACATTACCGACCTCTGAAGCCAGCGCCGAAATATGGACTACGTCTTAAGAAGATTCACTGTGCATAGCAGTTTAATCAAAATCGATGGCTAAAATGATACATCGACTTAAACAGTGAAAAACATAAGATTGCCAAAAACAAGAGAAGAAAAGATGTTGCTCAAACTCTTTAACAAGGCAGTATATGGAAAAACAATGGAAAACGAACAAAAACACGTTGATGTCAAGTTAGTATACAAATAAACGGGTCGATATGATGCTAAGACACTTATTTTCAAAGCAAATTTTTAAAGCTGCGACATCGTTGACGAGAATCTCGTAGCGATACAACTTCTGCGATCGAATATTAGTATTCAGAAGCCGATGAATGTAAGATTTAGTGTTTTTGATTTGTTTCAAACTCTTGTATGACGGTTTTATTATGATTATATGCGAGATCACGTTAGAAATAGATGTAAACTCTTATACACTGATACCGATAGTCTGGTATATGAGAATACCGATCTTAACATGTGTGACCTAATGCGTATATCTTGATATACACGAGTTTGACCCATCAGACGACTCTGATAACAACAAGTTCAAGGTTCCTCGAGCTAATAAAAAAGTTGTTGCTTAATGAAAGATGAGTACAACTGTGAAATCATGCTGGAATTATTCCGGCTTACAAGAAGAGGGGTTTCATTGAATAGGCCTCAAAACATGAGTTATATGCATTTTCAGTATAATCTCAAGAAAAGCATCTTTTACGAAAAATTTGAATAATCTTTTGTACAAGAATCCCACATTAAGCAATAAAAGAGATAATAAATCTGGAAAAGTTCAGCTTTAATTTTCTTTTTTCAGTATTGGAAAATACTAATCTGGTCCAAAGTTACAATAATTTGAATTTGAGCAATAAGAAATCATTTACATTTGTATACTTGTTAATATTTATCATTTAACTATGTATTTCTTTTGCTTAAATTTAAACTACCATAACTTTGAACTCTATTAAACTGAACTCTCCAAGATTTATTTTCTCTTTAATGCCTAAGGTAGAATACTTGTACAGAAGATTATTTAAATTTTACGTAAAAGCCGCTTTTCTTAGGATTATACTGAAAATGCACATAACTCAAGTTTTAAGGCCTATTCCATGATGCCTATTTGAGCGCACTCATGCAAACCTGATGATGTGAAAGACCCGACCATTTGCGAACTTAACCGTAAAATATGTACGTTACCAGTCACTTATATATTGTATTTTATATGTTCCAGGATGCCAAATACACTGTGGTATAGGAGCGCAATTAAGGCGCTATTTTGATTGTATTCTTGTTATGTTTGTTTAATTTCAATAAACTTTATTAATTTTGTAATTAATTATAATAATCTACTGAGTTATTAACCAGCAGCTTATCCGTTTCCTGGCACGCGTCGTGTCTCGTACCCGTCCCGAAACAGGAGCGTTACATGGCACCCGAACAGGTCCTTTATAACTCAGCAGGTTAAGCGTCTACGACTCTTGTAAAATTAGATTTAAGACTAGTTCATAAGATAACCGCAAAAATAAGTGTCTCGTGGGTTTAAAAGCTAAAAAAAGGCCGAGCTCGTCACACAGCTAACCAGGTACAACCTCTTGGCATCTGGCTTGCTCAACGATCTGTGCCGGTGCATCATTGAGTACATCAGAGCTAATCCGTCCCTCTTCGCAGACAAGACAAAGGATAGTGAGGATTAAAACGAAGATGCCAATAAAACAAGGGACCTAGAGGAAACAATCCAGGAACTAGTTAAGAACCAGCGAAACACCGAACTGCAGGGTGCAGCTAAAATCATCGACCAGATAAGCAAATGGAATTGCCATTTCGATGAAAAAGATCTGTTCTCTTTCCCGGAATGAGTAAAGGAACTACAACTTGCATACGATTTTTGATATATACAACTCCTCCTAGGTTTCCCCGAATTGCTAAGAGGGGATGCCTAGCTGTGATACCGTAACTGCAGCGAAGAAATCTTATTATGTAGAAAATTTGAGTCCAACCTGCGCTCCTACTTCTTGTCACCGGGAGAACTTCGACACTTAGACAATCTGATCCAAAAAAGAAAGCAAAGTATGCACAAGATTTTCCGCAGCTTCGTCACCGCACTGATAACGCTCATGAGAAGGAGAGGGGGCATGCCCATAGAAACACAAATAGACCAAATTTACTACAATTGAAGGCAAAACTACGCCTCCATATCCAGAGAGACACATTCGCCACGGGCAATGAGCTCATTCAGAAGGTCTAAATAATCGAAGAAACATGGCACCAGATGAACGAGGAGAAAAATATCGTCGCCAACACAGTCGTTTTCAGTGTAAGAACAGACCGCGCAAATTCTGCTAACATTGTGGGAAAGACTACGTGTCGACCAGCGACTGTGCATGTCACACGAAGTCGGGAAACGACAGAGCTGCCGAAACTACGTCATTCGTGTCCCGGCCGAATACAGCGTCGAGAATTGATCAGTAGTGACGGTCAAACTAGGACGTCGGGACGTAAACGTAGATCTGATCGACCTAGGCGCCGTAAGCTGTTACATAAACCCGGATACCGTTAGGCTATGTACAGAGAAAGGTTGGACAGCAACCTAAGAAGACGCCATCGCTAAAATGGCGAACGGCACACTTAATGTTGTAGATAAGAGTATGCTGTCAACTGCCAAAGTCAAGGGCTTAAGCATCGAATATCGATTCTTCGTCATGGACCTGAGCAACGACATTATCCTAGGGATGGACATTCTGCCACGCCTAGGATTCTGTATGGTACTAGAAAACAGGGAACGGCAACCAGGGACAGTTTCTCTCAGAAATGACCTTTGTAGCGTAAAAACACAGACTGGTCTAGCTAAACTCACCGATACCAAAAAAACCAGTCTGACGAAATTCGTCAACCGCCACCCAACGAGTTTTGCCAAAATCGAAGGTGTA
Source organism: Eupelmus urozonus (assembly GCA_900480035.1). Classification (NCBI taxonomy): domain Eukaryota; kingdom Metazoa; phylum Arthropoda; class Insecta; order Hymenoptera; family Eupelmidae; genus Eupelmus; species Eupelmus urozonus. The sequence goes on along the minus strand of UELX01006456.1, from coordinate 7,694 downwards.
ACTTCGTTGATACACCGCGAAATCAAACTGATTGATGACATGCCAATAAAACAGCGTTACCGTCCGAGTAATCAAGCAATACAAAAGATCATAGACCAAGAGGTCAATAAGATGCTAGCAGAGGGCGTTATCCAGCCCTCTAGCAGCCCATGGAGCTCCCCAGTGGTAATTGCCCGGATGAAGGAAAACAAGCCACGTTTCTGCGTGGATTTTCGGAAATTGAACAGCGTCTCTCAGAAAGACGCATACCCACTGCCGCAAGTAAATGCCACATTTAATAAACTCGAAGGGGCACGCTACTTGTCCATAATCGACCTGAAGAACGGTTATTTGCAAGTTCCACTCACGGAGAAAAGTCGCCCATTAACAGCATTCACAGTAGCCAGCAGACGGCTGTTCAAATTTAAGGTAATGCCATTCGGACTCCACGCAGCGCCATCTACGTTCATGAGGCTAGTTGATGGGATCATCACACCTGAACTAGCGCCACACATGTCCGAATACTTGGACGATATAATCGTCACTTCAAAAACGTTCAATGAGCACCTAGACCGCCTCACAGAAGTCTTCCGCCGGCTGAAAGAGGCCAAGCTACGACCAAACCCAGAGAAATGTCATTTTGCTTGCCACCAGACAAGATATCTAATTCACATAGTCGATAAAGATGGACTACACACGGATCCAAGCAAAGTGGCCGCCATCAGCGCCTTTGCACCACCAAAGAACGGGAAAGAACTAAGGAAATTCTTAGGACTCCTGTCTTGGTGCAGGCGTTTCATCAAAGTCATATCTCAGCTGGTAGAACCCCTGAGCAATCTATTTAAGAAAAAAACTATTTGGAAATGGGACGAAACATACGAGCAGTAGTTCAAGTAGTTGAAACAGTGCCTGATAGAAGCACCCATACCCGTCTGTCCAGACTGGACAAAAACTTGCATACTCCAAACGGATGTGAGCCTGGAGGGACTAGGCGCCGTTCTCAACCAGAAATATGACAATACAAAAAGTAAACCTCGTAGTAAAGTGAGGCATCAGTCACTGAAATGGTTGGAGAAAATCGATAACCCGTCAGGCCTTGTAGCAAGATGTGCAATGGAAATCAACAGTAATTTTTAATCTAGAGGACACCACCGGGAAATTCGTCACGAATATACGCGTCAAGGACCTGCAACCGTCCGAAGATTGGGTATAAATAGGGCCGGGAAAATCAAGAAAGCCTCAGTCATACTACGAACATGGAAAGACAAAAACCAGCGTGGACCTCTCGCTCACCAAAGATAAAGTAAGAAGAATTTTAGACATGCAAGGACTAAAGTGGGAAGGCAGTACAACCGAAGTCAAAATTCAGCTACATTACGGCTACCGGGCCAATCCTGAATCATTCGAACACCTCTTATGACTAAGGTGAGTAACTAGTAATTTAATAGTACAGCTCTAGATAAGCACCGATAAAGGGCCCGTGATTGATAATCCACTCAAATTACTTTAGTAATGATCAAGATGTCGATCAAAGAAGCCTAGGAGATCGACGAGCTACTAGCAAACTGGGATGAGTGCATTCCACTTTGCGTCGGAAAGGCACCAATACCAGCCAAGGAGTACGTCTCGGCGCCAAGTGGCGTCCTCCATGAAATTTGGAGATGAAGGACACGACCCAACGCAAGGGCGTATGCCAGAAAGCCTCCGACGCTTACTCTTCGCCAGCTCGAAACAGCGAAATCCTGGGCTGGGGCCCCGGCTATCGAGCGCGCTACCGTGCAGCAGAAGCAGCAGCAGCAGCAGCTTTCCACCGAGGTGACACAAGTTGAGCAGATCCCGCGACCCGTGGGTCTATTCAGTAATGCTAACGCGCGCTATTTTCAATATATATATAGATATAGAACAGCACGCAAAATCAAGCGTTAATTCCATTTAACGCTAGCGTTAGCCTTACAGAATAGACCTCCCAGTCCCCCGCTCCAGAATATTATATAGTAGGCCTATGAAAGGCCGGCGCGCGGAAACAAACGGGCAGTTCTCTCCCGGATTGAAACTCGGCACAATTGTCTCCGTCTTCTAGAGCGCATTCTAAAGATTCAGAGCACTAGCAGTAGTTACAGTTGCCTACTCTTGCAAGGCGATTTCGCAGAGCGCACTTTACCTCATTGTAACCTGACTCCGCACCACCAGAGCGCACTTTCGTGATGTGTAGTCAGCTTGACTAGGCCGGACCGTCGGAGACAAGCAAACTTGATGGTTTGCATAAGCGCACTCATGCAAACCCGATGGTGTAAAAGACCCGCCGATTTGCGAACTTAACCGCGAAATATGTACGTCACCGATCATTCATGTATTGTATTTTATATGTTTGAAGACGCCAAGTACACTGTGGTGCAGGAGCGCAATTGAGGCGCTATTTTGATTATATTTTTATTATGTTTGTTTAATATTAATAAACTTTATTAATTTTGTAATTGTAATGTATTCTACAACAGGTATTATACACATGCGAACAGCGCTATACAGTAAGCGTTTTCTGACTATATAGTCAGTCCTGTACGTACGTTCATGATGTACAGATGTACTCCGGCATAGCCATGACAACAATTATAATAAACTTAGTTTTTATGATTGAGCACTCAATTATTTATAATAGAAGGTATCCATCCTATTCCTACCAAATACGCAGTTATAACAACTTGGCGACGAGGACTTTTTTAATGAAACTGAATTCACGTGTGTAAAAGGATTTGAAAAAACGTGTCTCATTATATCTTGCAAGTATGAATATAATAGTCTTGAAAGATCAAAGCACAAAATACGGTGAAAAACATGAAAATTAAATAATGGTTATAATATTACTGGAAAAAAGAAATTAATAAAATAAGTTATAAACGTCGATGTAAATGGATTTTGGACAGCATGAAACTAGTAAGTTAAAGTGAAAAGACCACGTGTATGGTCTTATGGTTAATTGCCACGTGCACGGGAGTGCAGTGCTAAGGAAAAGTTCTTGTTTGAAATAAACTAATTGTAAATAATGTGGTAAGGCACATTTACGCTAAAATAGATAAACGTATAGTCGCAAGGGGCTATAACGTTAATAATACTTAATTTTGCAAAAACTAGGCGAGTACAGAGCCTTGTATTAGTCGAAAGGGGCTATACACGCATAGACAGATAGTATTAGTCGAAAGGGACTATATACTCATGAACTTATTAAATTAAATAAAGGATTTTTTTTTATATTTAGTATCAATGCCGAACAAAACTGAATGGATACAAAATTTAAATAAACAAGAAATTATAAACGAATTAGAAAAAAGAAATCAACAGGTTGATGTAAACGACAGTTTCGGCTCGTTACGAGGATTATTAAGAAAATTAATAAAAGCTGTAATAAGTAGTGAACAAAATCCGGACGTAAGTACAAAATTAAACGAGGAAGAAAAAGTAGACTCGTCCAAATCGAATATTGAAGCATCGACAGTAACGGATTCTACCATACTGACTTTAAACGCGTTGTAACAGACAAAAGAGAGCGTCTCAGTGCCGAGTGAAACAGAAACAAAATCAGAAGAAGAAGTAGGCGACATGGCTGATCACATCGTATTTAATCTTGACAACGATTGGGAGTTATTCGAGGAAAAACTCAATTGTCATTTTACTAAAATTAATATTAATTATAATAAAATAAAATTTGCTACGTTAGTTACTTGCTTGAGTGATAATGCACATGCACTACTAAAACGGTTAGTTGCTCCAACGAAGATAACAGACAAAACTTACAATGTAAACGTAAAGTCGCTTACTGAGCATTTAAAACCAAAGCCGTCTGAGGTGATGGAACGGTGTACGTTCCATACTGCTAAACAAGAGCATAATGATTCAATTGGAGACTTTTTATCAAGACTTAAAAAGCTAGCACTTCATTGTAATTTTGCGAATTTAGACGACGTATTAAAAGATCAACTGGTGTGAGGCATCAGTGACTGAGATATTAAAGTAAGGCTTTTTGACGAAAAATCATTAACGTTGGAGAGAGCATTAGAAATTGCTACAGCGTGTGAATCTGCAATAAAAAATGCAACAACTTCAAGCAACGCGTTAGAGAAAAAGGAATCAAGAAATGAATTATACTCATTGAGAAACGGATCAAAGCAGCCGTCAGCGCAATCATGGAAAAATACCAAAGAAAATAACAGCAAAGGTAACGCAGCAACAGCATCGTGCAGAAGGTGCGAAGAAAAACGGTGTAGTGACGTGTTAATGTTGTGGAAAACAAGGTCATATAAATAAAAAGTGTCGTTATCGCGAGTTTGAATGCCGAAAGTGTAAGAAAAAAGGGCATCTAGCTACAGTGTGTAAAAGTAATGGTAATGTTAATACCTCACAAGGTAGTATAAAATTGTTAAATTCTTCGAATGATATTGAACAAGAAGACTCGCGTCAAGACGATTTTTTAAAATTAACTCGGGTAATGAAAAAAAGAGTTCATTTACTAAGGACGTTAAGTATAATAATAATGAAAGTAATATTTGTAGTAATATAACGGTATGCGATATTATAAAAAATGAGAACAATGATGTATTAAATCCGAAATGTTTAAATATTGAAAATTATAGCGATTTAAATTCAGATAAGTTATACAATCATACAAATATTTACAAACAGAAAGCAGCTCCAATGATAATTAAACTTAACGTAAACAATATTCTTTTAGATTTCGAAATAGATACAGGCACTTACGCCGCTGTTATTTCAGAGGAAATTTATTCAAAGAATTTTACAAATATTCAGCTATATAATACAAATAAAGATTTAAGAACTTACGATGGAAAACCGTTATTTTCATTGGGTGAGCTGATTAATTTGAAATTTGTTCTCAATAATGTTGAAAGAATTTTGAAATGTTTTGTTTTGCCTGGCGTAGGGCCGGCACTGATAGGTAGAGCTTGGCTAGAACGATTTGGTGTATGGCCTTTGATTTTACCTAACATAAAGAAATCTTTAAACAAAATAGATGTTAATTTGTATGATTATATACCTAATAATTATAAAAGATTATTTAGCGATACGCCTGGTGAATATAATAAAAGTACTATTAAAATTCACGTAAAAGAAAATACGAAACCTATTGCGTTAAAATGTAGGCATTTTGCGTAAGCTTATAAGCAAATGATTGAAAATAAAATTGATTGACTGGTAAACTTAGGACATCTAAAGCCAGTAGAAGTTTCTGAGTGTGCAACGCCAATAGTACCTGTACCTAAGGGAAATAATAGTATTGTTATAATAGGGAAATAATAGGGAAATAATAGTATTTGTGGAGACTTTAAATTGACTCTAAACCCATACGTAATCGTAGATAAATACCCACTTCATACCATAGATGAGATTTTTTCTGAATTGCAAGGCGCGGTGTATTTTTCTGAACTTGACATGAAACATCAATATATGCAATTTGGAGTAGACGAAAGTTCCGCTGAACTCCTAACGATCGTAACACATAAAGGTTTGTTTCGTTATACGAACATTCCGGAAGGAGTGTCGCAAGCACCCGCGGACGTGCAACGTAAGATGGATGAATGTTTAAGGGGTATAAAAGGAGTTATCGCTTATCTAGATAATATTTATATTTCCGGTAAAACACGAACAGAACACGACGAAAATTCAATAAAAGTATGTGAGAGGTTAGACGAATGTAATTTACGTTTAAATAAAAGCAAATGTAAAATTTTAAAAACTTAGATCGAAGTACTTGGCTTCATTACAGATAAAAACGGTCTTCATAAGTCAGATTCAAAAATAAAAGCAATGATAGAAGCGCCGCGCCCTAAAAATAGTAAAGAACTTGCATCGTTCTTAGGACTTACTAATTTCTATGCTAGATTCTTGAAAGATAGATCTACGAACTTAGGGCCATTATATGATTTAGTAAACAAAAAGAAATGACATTGGGATGATTCATGCGAAAAAGCATTTAGTTGGGTTAAAAACGAATTAGTCGCACGGATCGCATCGGATTATGGGCTATCTGCCATACTATCACATCGTTATAAAGACGGTTCCGAACGTCCAATAGAATAGGCGTCTAAAAAAATTCCTTTAACCGAAATAAAACGAAACATTATAGATAAAGAAGCAATGGCTATTGTATTCGGATTTAAACGTTTTTATCAGTTTATTTTTGGTAAAACGATTATTCTTAAAACTGATAATAAACCATTAGAACTGATCTTACGGCCTAGGAAGGGATTACCTCAAACAGCTGACAACAGGTTGCAGCGTTACGCCTACTTCTTATCATGGCTTAAATACCGTATAGAACACGTAAAATCAGAGAAAAATGCAAATTTTGATAGCAAAATGTTACAATCAGAAAGTAAAAAAGATGTATTACTGCGTGATATTATACGTTATGTTACAAATGATTGGCCTGGTTTTAATAAACTTTCAAAAGAGAAAAAATGCTATTATAAAATAAGGTTTGAACTTTCAGTAGAGAAAGGTTGTCTATTTTGGGGAAATCGCGCGTGTATACCAGAGTCAATGCGTTCAATCATTCTAAAAGAATTGCACTCAACACATTTTGGTGTTATTAAAACGAAAATGTTCGCTCGATCCTACGTATATTGGCCAGGTATAGATGCCGAAATTGAAGAAATAGCAAATAATTGCAAAACGTGTCTCATCGAGCGTAAAATTCCAAATAAAACAGCGTTGACCGCATGGCCATGGCCTACCAAAGTTTGGGGGCGTATTCATTGCGACTTTGCAAAATTTGAGAAAGACATGTACTTGATTATAATCGACGCACATAGCAAATGGCCTGAGATTGTTAATTGCAAAAATAATACGGACTCGAAAAGGGTTATCAAAGAGTTTAAGAATCTTTTTGTTCGTTTTGGTTTGCCAATACACATCGTAACAGATGGTGGTCTACAGTTTAGAAATGTCGAATTTTTAAATTTTCTAAGCTAAAATAATATTAAACATTCCTTTTCGGCTCCGTATCATTCAGCATCAAACGGCGCAGCCGAAAATTTCATACAGACTTCCAAACATAAAGTTTCGAAAATTGTTAAAGAGGGGAAGAGCGTAGAGTTTGCGTTAAACAAATTCTTATTTGATTATAGAAACTTTCCACATGTTACAGCAGACAGAAGTCCTGCAAATTTAAGGTATAATAGAGAAATGAGAAATTATTTTAATTGTCTAAAACCAAGCGTAACTTCACATGTAGAAAGCCAACCACAACGTCAAATTGTAACGAGATCTGGCGAAAGAAATATTGATATTGACGTAGGCGATAAAGTATACATGGATGCCCACGGTGTAAGGGATGATAAGCGAGTCCCGGGCACGATAGTAAATAAAAAATCACTGCAAACTTATACTGTACAAACGGAATCTGGAAAGCTACATAAGCGTCGTGTAGACCAGTTAGTCAAGCCTGCGTTGTGACGCTCGCCTAGACTTTTAATTAACAAAAGGGGAAAGTTGTAATGAATTCTACAGTAGGTATTATACACATGCGAGCAGCGCTATACAGTAAGCGTTTTCTGACTATGTAGTCAGTCCTGTTCGTACGTTCATGATGTACAGATGTACTCCGGCATAGCCGTGACAACAATTATAATAAACTTACAAGGAGAGTACCCAGTCTCCGGAGAAGGGATTCCGATGAAACTTTTGGACTGTATTCTATGCAA
>UELX01006455.1:0-10839 GCA_900480035.1 Eupelmus urozonus | reverse complement strand
AAGAGCGCTTTTCAATGGTTTTTGATGAGCTTTTCATACTTTGACCTTCAAAGTTCAAGATCAAAGAAGTCACTAGAATGTTTTTACTAATTTTATCGTATTTAGCGACTCATAAAACGCAGGTATACCAATTTTCAAGCGCAAATACTCATTTTCATTGTTTGACCTTCAAAGTTAATATTGAAGGTCAAAGAAGTTACCAGGATTTTTTCAATATTTTTCCAAAATTGAGTGCATTAAATTGACGTTATAAACACCTATTACGTTCGCTTTTCTTGTTGGTCCATATATGGACCAGTCCCGGAGTGAAAAGGTTAAAGAAAAAATACTTTAATATTGCAGTAGCAAGACGTATATCAAAATTGTTTACGTTTTTGTAATCAGATGTAAAACTTACAATCATAAAATTTACTTTATTTTTAACAGCAGTAACAATAGCTTTGAAATGCCGCTTTGTTTAAATTTAAATTAATGATGGGTGCGGTTTTTCGCTGATTAATCATGTATAGTTATTCAGCAAATTAGTACAGATTTAGAAATTCATCTGCTAATTAAATCTCCAGTCTAAGGGATTCAATGTACTTTGGATTCACGTTGACTTGTCATTTAATTAGCTCGTTATATCTGGTTCAACATGAGTAAGCGTTTCTCGGTCTTCAATTCCAACATGAATAGACAAATGAAATAACACAAAATGAAGTAACATCCAGTCATAATTATAACTATTGTAATTAACGTTGCAATTGTAATAAACCTTTTAAAGCGGATACATAACGTAAATTACATACAACAATAAAAAAAAATTAATCTTAATTTTATACAAAAACTATCAATCAAAAATTCATTCCAGCATAAATTTTTATCCAAGCATTACTTACAGCGTAGAACCTTCCTTATTTACGCCACATCTCTAATAAAAAACCATGCACGCTGCTTGATTTTAAATGCTTGGCGCGGCGCGCGGTCGTTGCACTTTTTAGATCGAGCTTCTCCGCGCATGACGATAATCATCCTCTTTACTTGCAAAGCCAAGCGTATACGTATTACCTACGCGAATTTCACGCGCGAGTCTGCATATACTATCCTTGCCCCGCTGAATTACGCAGCAGAAAAGTTACGAGAAGCTGTAGATTCGAAAAGAAGCTTCGAGGTTGTCTTTTTTTAAGACGATGGAGCCTTGCAAATTTGATGGTTAATAATTTAGCATTCATTTTTATTTCTAATGGATATCGAAGCTGTAAATAGTATGTATTTATTTATTATAAATTTGACTGATGACTATTAATTTTTTTTACTGAATACAGTTTTTTTTCTAATAAAGTCAAATATTATTATTTACTTAAAAAAAAGTATTTTACTTATGCAATTTCAGTTTATGAATCTGAGAACTATGAAGATAAAATTAAGCTCACCTACTTTTTGCAGAGAATAATCGTCAAAAAACGCATTGTTATTCATTATTCAGAAATATTTTACATTATTGCGTTCACTACGTATGATTGCGTTTTCTAAATATTTAAGATCTTTTACAGTTTCTTTATAGATTGGGATTACCCAGAAACGTATTTTAGCATAAATTTAAATGTTCAGAATGATATAATAATCTTTTATAGTTTAATTGATTCTTAAAAAAATAATGCTGTAATTTGTACTTCCAAATTTTACTTCAATGTAATACATATATATAATACACATTTTCAAAGTCCACTCATAGCTCTTTAATAATATGGCTGTAATTTTTAATCATTTCTTTAAAAACCAAAATTTCAAAATACATTTTAATATAAGTAGTTTTTATTAAACATACATTTTTTTAATTTAACAATTAAAATTAAAATTTGCAATAGTATATAGAAAATTTTACTTCTATACTTATAATTAATATATTAATATACTTGAAAAACGTTTGTTAAACGTTATCTACTATTATATTTCATAAATTTATGTTTACGAAAGAGAATAATGTAAAAAAAGATATACATGACTGATTCATAATCTTTTGCTTCTAAAAGTTAATAAAAATAATTTTAAACCCAATAGCACGGTAAGAATTACAGATGTATATTATAAATATATTACTCACTAAATTATTTGAAAAATGTAAATTACCAACGTACCAAAATTTTTTTTTGCTCTAGAATGTTTGAATAACACAAAACTCTTGAAAAAAAAAAAAATTTTTTTGCATGCGAAAAAATATTTACCCAACATTTTGGTCCAAAAAGCTCAAAAAAATTCGAGCAACAGTAACTTCCTCGAAATATACTCCATAAAATACTCCGTAAATCGATAAACTCACTTCGAATATCACCATTTGTCGAAAAGCAGTAACGTTAAAAAATTCTCATTAAACCCACGATATGAATTCAAACCTCAACGCAAATATCCTCAAATCCCCAATCCAATTCCCAAAATTCCACAAACGATCAAAAACAGCATGTCTACGACTCCTCACCTACCACCGTAACTAAAAACAGAAAAAAAAAATACCTCCCGGAATCTCTCATCTATACCATCCTCATCCGGAAAAATCCCAAATAGAGCGAGCAGCGCGGCTCGCAGAAAAGGCGCGAGTTCCTGCAGCGTATCGGCTCGCCTTGTATAATCCCGGCCGGCCGTTAAAATTCTCGAGATCCTCGGTAACAGGTTACTCCGATGCGCCGGCCGTCGTCATGCGTAGCGGCGTGCCGAGCGTGACGATCGATTCGAGCTATCTCGAAAAAGTCACGCTCCGGTAGCTGGTCTAGAGCGAGGTAAAAGAAGAGCGGTTCGGACAAAGAGAGAGGCGAGCTGACTTTCGAGGCGGGATTTTTCCGGGAAGGAAATAGGGCTGAGAGGTGAGAGATGATACGGTTGTGGGTGTAGCAGGATATTGATGCGAGGATGCAGGGATTTTTGTGAATTATTTGCGTTTGTTGGTATAGTGGGTTGTCGTATGTGGCAGTGGTGTGGCTTTTAGGGTGGGGTTTGTAGTTTTATGGTAATTTAATTTTATTAAGATAATGATTCCGTTTTGGACATTGTACGTACTTTTTAATTTCATTTGTCAAATCACTTTTTCTTTAACGATTCATTTGGGATAACAACTGTTGCTTGATTGGCTGAAAGTGACCATAACTGTAAGATAAAATAAAATTAATGAAATATAAATAATAAATAATCTTTATATTGTATAATAATGCTTCATTATAGTTGCCGCTATTACTTTTCAATCTTATTTCCCCCCTCTTTAATATCATTTATACAAGCCGTTCTACTTCATGCTTCAAAGTTTATATTACAAACATTATTCATTTCATGTTTCCTATTAATTATATTATATTAATTACCGACAATCAAGTAGCATAGTCAAATAATTAACAATATAAACGAGCAAGCACAATATTAGGCGAAAATGTTCTCTAGTATGTATTAAACAATTACATGGTTGTATTGCATTCTCAAAAAATATTCAAAAATAATCTTGTTTAACAATCATTTTTATCCTAACTTAAAAAGTTGTAATTATTGTTGTCGGAAATTGTAAATGAAAGTACGAATAAACACCAACGTCGGTAAGTCAAAATTTTCGATGTAATAAACTTTAATCGATAATAAACACTCTATACCTTTTACCTCAAGATATACGAGTGCGATATCAGATCCATAAAGTATTGCATGTACTTTCATTAAAAAAAATGCAATCCATCAATTAAAACATTTTTTAGCAGGCAGGATGTAAGGCCAAAAGGGAACACCTGGAGAATGGAAGCAGCCAAAAGAAAAGACATGTATTTAGTGAAGGGTTTATTACGGGTCGAAATTCACTTAAAATTCGACGCCACGTTCAGGATCAAAGTTCTTTTCCGCGTTTTCAACGTCCTTTACATACTATTTAACTTTCCAGAATGAATCCATAAAATTTAATTAGCCCAGCGGGCTCTTTACCTCAAGATGCAATCATTTTAACGACACCGACACGCCACAATCCCCTTCCTATTAACATATCACTCTTTCCTTCATCTCGAACTTTTCATTTCTCGCGTAAATCCAACACCATCACCAAGAATAAAAAATCCAAAATCACTTTTCCCTCTCCTCCTCCAGCAACAAAGAACATCGCTCCAAATCACCCGGCGTATCCGATCTACATCCGACACATGTGACCCGAATTCGCCTGCGTCACATCAGCAAAGACGAACGACAAGAGAGAGAAAAAAGCGAGTCCCATATATCAAATGCGAGAAACGCCAGCTCGATATCAATCGAGGAGGAGCGAAACCTAAGATATACGCGCTCGGAGGTCCCGCCGGATCAAAGCGGGCCTTTTATTCATAAGCAGCGTAACGCAAGACGCTCTCGGCTCGGGCTCCACAGCAGGTTGCTGCGGAGTCGGTATGCAGGACAGTAGGTCGATCGCGCGCTCGTCTGTATCCCTGGCATTTACGCGGCCGGCAACTTTCGATGCGCGAGACTTTGCGAATCGAGCTTTATTTTGTTGGGCGTGCAGCTTTTTTGGCTGAGGACATTTTTTACTTTCACTTGGGAGTTGATCGAGTCGAGGATGGTTTGCTTTATAGGTTGTGAGTTCAGGTGGCCGGGAGAGAGGAGTTGGGTAAATTAACTTCTTGTGTATGAGGAGAGGGTGGATGCTGGGGCGATTAAAGAATTGCGGCTAATTGAGATGGAAAGGGAGCAAAGGCAATTTTGTAAAATTGAAATTTTTGGGAAGTCGTTGAGAATGAATGACGGTGTTAAAGATGAAATGATGAGAAGGGAATGAGAAAAAGGAGATATTGCTGACATTTGTATTCTTTTTTCTGTAATATTGATTTTTTTGTAAAAGTACAAATTTTCTGAGTTGTACAGTTTGACACAAAATTGAATTTTAGTAATTTGTGTAAGTCAAACAAGCCACTTTCTTATTACGATTATATTACATTTTACACCTTCGATGCAAACAATTTTTTTGATAAAAACGTAAAGGTCAAACCGTAATTTTGATTTTAATTTCAAAAAAGAATTTTTAAATTACATAATTATTATGCTTACTAACGTGTTTCATGTTATCAAAATTAAAATACTTAAAAATTCTTTTATAAGAACTTTATCTGAATTTTATTATTGGTTGTTTATTTGATAACTAACTGACTGGAATTTAACGTGACTTTTTATTTTGTATTTATTTTTATAATATTAATAATTTAATACTCTATTAGCCTAGTCTTGTCTAACACAGCGGTCCTAGGATCTAGTAAATAAATTTATAGCAATTGATAACAAAAAAAATTCAATCTAGATTAAGTTCGATTTTATAAATTCTATCTTAACAATCTTAAAGTATCAAATAATGGTATGAAACTAAAAATAAAATATGAACAGCATATCACTAAAAACGTATATCTAATCAGTCAAATCATACTAACAATACATTTTTACCATAAAAATAACACTCAAACGTCTCTTGCCAGAATCAACTTGCAAATAAATTCCATTTCTCAACACCAAAAACAAACGAGCGTACACCTAACAACACATCAGCACACACGCCAAGTAAATTTTGCATAAACAAACACGCTGTCCATTTCTAACTTACCAACTCTTCCCTATCTTCGTTTCCTTCCTGCTTTCTCCCACAGACGTGTCAAGCGCGCGCTTGGCTCATATTGACAAACCGACTCGTCTTCGTCGGCTCTTAACGCCAACTTTTCCATGCAACAACGACTCGTCTTCTTTACTCTCGATGCTTATCATTTTCCTTTCCCTAATCTCATTGTGCTTATCTAGCCGCTTGTCGCTCTTAGATTTACGCATCCTTTCTTTTTCGCGACTTTTTTTTCCTCCTCCACTATAGCCGCAACGCCTGTAATCTGGCTTCCTCGTTCGACGCTGAGGTTTCACCTCTATAGGCGCGAGCCGAGATTCCATTGAAAGTTTTATCGCGATTTTCATACTTCGCGCTTCGCTTATCTCTGCGCGCGAGGAGCTAACCTGTTTTTTGGCGCGTGCGCGGCACCCATTGAAAGCGAAATAAATTAGAAATGCCGCGCGAAATTGATCGGGGATAGTTAATTAGCGGAGGGACGCGAATTTTCTAAAGTTGGGTTATGAGTTTTGCGATGGTTTGGCGGAGATAGCGAGATTCAGTTGTTTGTTAGGAGATGTGATTGTTACTCTTTTTAATAAAATGGTGATGACAATTTAATAAATAATAATAATAACAGTAAAAGCTATTTGCATTGTGATTGTATTATTAAAGTCGCTTATTTCAATAACAACTTTAGGCCGTTATAAGAATGGAATTAATTTTATAAATAAAACATTTACTTTGATTTTTTTATGAGATTTTGTAATCTTTAAAGTGCCACAAAATTTAAACATAGTCTCTACCTGTGACTTATATTTTATATATGTTGTACGTGTAAAAAACAGATACTTTGAGACTTTGTCATTCTTAAAATTCTGGCAGTCTAAAGGTTAAAATCCGAATTAATTTTTTATAATCAAACATATGAAACATATTTTTTTAAAATGTCTCTCATATCTACGTATAAGGAGTTGTACATTTTTTAATAGCTTTCTCTTTCGCTTTTTATGTATAATATCCTTAATGATTTTGGTAATTTCATTTGAATTCAGAATAAACTTTTTTTTAGTTAATTTTTTGTGAATTTAATTTGTATCTTGTTAATGAGAGTATCAATTAAATTCATATGGATTCATTAAAAAGTTCCGAATATACATGTACAGTTAAATGAAAGAAAATATTATAATTGACGCAATCGCTAATTTTTAACGACTGCTTAGCACGTAATGAACAAATGTTCATTTTAACTAATAATAATTGTTTTATGATATTCTTTATGAATAAATTGTATACAATCAAATAGTTTTTTTTATTTTTCGGATCATTAATTTATCATGAGATAATAAACCAACAATAGTATTTTACAATAAGAATATTTAATGTTTTTACGTTTTAAATTTTTAAAAGTAAAAGCACATAAAAGTGCTCATTATAATGTTCATCTTCTTTTTATTTTAAATTTTTGGAGAGGTGTTTTCCATCATTCCAAAAGAAAGTGAAGGAAAGGAGAGTGCTTACCAAAATTATTACCCACAATATCTTCAACTCGCCATAAAATGGACTAAATTAAAAAAAATTAACATCCTTAATCACAGCGAAAGTAGCTTACAATACAGCGATCGTTGATTTTTTAACAAACCTTTTCCAACAATCACTATCATTGTTAAGTTATCAAAAATTGTTTTGCATTTTAACTTTTAATTAACCATAAACACAACACGTCTTAACAAATTTGAAAGTTTGTAGTGTTAAGAACCGGTAATAGCTTTATTAGCTCGTAAAGCAAACTGTGTCGGAAGTCATCGGACCCGTGATACCAGAAAGTTAATATTAATGGGTTCTAATAAAGGTAGCAATTATCCACAACGTCACGATTACAAACTGCTTGTCTCAAGTTATCCCATCGGAGCAGGTGTCCACATATTTTCCAATTACTAACCGTTTATCTTGCTCAGTCCGAAACCGAACGCATAATCACATCAACACCTCAGTTTTTCCTTATGCATAATAAACCTGATTCTTTATACTCTAAACGCCAGCTCGATACAGATCTAATAAATTAGCATGGAAAGTACATAAGCGCAATCACTTTTACCAGAAAATTTCCCTCGTTACATCCCGCTCCACAAATCACCTTATCAAACATAAAACAACCAAAACCATCAAACCCTCCCACCTTAATCCTCAAAATCCTCACCCACAATCCAAACTAGAAAAAAAAAGACCATCTAACAGAACCTTTTTCAAGCACCAGCGCATCCTTCGAAGCCATTAGCCAGCGTCCGCTCTTACCCACTCTCCCATACCTCCTTCCTCTCTCTCTCTCTCTCTCTCTCTCTCTCTCTTTCTCCCGTAGCGTACCACTTCCACTCTTCTGTCTCCGCGGCGGCTAGGGCCGTTCCTCTCTCTCTCTCCGGCCGTCTGATACACGTGCGGTGTCCGGAGCTGCGAGCAGTCCTCGACAAGCAGCGAGCGCGCAGCGGCACGTGGACGCGAGAGCCAAAGAACGCGGAAGGTGCACCGTGGGTATATACCGTTACGAGCGGCCGTAAGCTAAGAGTGACGAGAGCTACAGGTGCAAAGAGTGCAGTCGGGGGACTTGTGCGTGGCAGAGGTGCTTTTTTTTGGGAATCTGGTGCGATCAGTGTGCAGTTAAGAGGCGGATGGTTTTCGAGGAAGGAGGAGGAAGAGGAGGAGGATGATGATGATGATGCTGATGAGGATGTGAGCTGGACGAGGCGCTGTGGATACTGAAAGTGAGTGGAGAGGATTCTGGAAGGTTGGCGGTTGCTTTTGGTGGAGGATGCGAGGAAGGATTTTATGGTTTGGTTTATGTTTGTGAGTAAGACGATGTTAGATGGTTTGTGGTTACCGAGTACGGGAAACTCATTTTTGTTCGGTTAGTTTTTTATTTTAAGAAAATTAAATCAAGGAGTAAAATACTTGTTTGAATAGAAAAATGAAAAATCACAAGTTTTTTGAAAATTAAATAATAACAGTTGGTCTTCCGTATTAGAAACTACAAGGTTTTGACATCGTCTTAAAATTCGATAAATAAGATATATTTGGAACAATAAAAATACTTTATTACAAAATAATGGGAAAAGTATTTAAAATTATTACAAACTGCGATTATAAATGGCATAAATCATTCATATGAAGTAATATAATTTGTTCTAAATATGTTGAATTTTATACTTTACTTTTCCTGAAATATTTAAATTTTAATTTAAAACGCCATTTAATCGAAGCTGTTAATTGCTTTATTATTTACATGTATAACATGAGAATTAAAGTTTAATATTCATAACGAATCGATCCAAAAGAATCGGGTAACCACCCACGTTATAAGTAAATTACATAAAATGTTTAATATATGTACCAGAGAATTTAAATGCAGAAAATCGCTTAAAAATAAATTTAAAAAAATAAAAAAAAAATAGAAAATTAAACTTTGAATGTTTAAATATTGTAGAATTTCATACGAGTTATTTAAATAAAGCAGTACAAATACGTCTTTTCCATAAGTACTAACAACATCATTTTAATGTCCCAACGAAACTCTCGCCGCAACAACGAATTTTTTTCCTTCAAATATATAATTCTCCAAAAGCTTAAAAAGTCCATTTTAACTGAAAAACTTTTTCCCAACTTCTTCTTGATAAAACAATTCGCTTCGAGTCCGGATGTTTAAGGATTAAACTTTACACTTTGACTTTTCGAACGGGCAAAACTATAAAACTCAGGAGAGAAAACGAAAGAAAAACAATGATAATAAAGGAAACTCTAAAGAGGGAACGAAGCGTACACGCAGCCAGTCAAAACTATCCGATTATACCGAGCGTTGAAAGTAATCACAGGAACTCCGCTCGCAAACAATTACAGCCGGCAAGTTCGTTTACTCAGCGCGCAAGCTACTATAAGAGCATTGCTGTCTTGCCGGAGATACAATCGCAAAGGGGTAATTAGCGTTCAGCGTCGATTCTTACGCTTCGAGTCGGTATAAATAAATTAAAGAAGGTTCACGTTGACGAGTTGGCGGCTATTTCAAGGCTAAGCCTATATTGAAGGTGGGAATTGTAGAAATATAGGTCGAGTCGATGAATTTGGCTCTGTGATTGCTTTTCTAACGGAAAGTAAAAGTTTTGATTGAATTTGGAAGATCGGTATGTTTTTGAGTCGATGGAATTGTCGTTAGTTTTGATATTAAGACAGTTATTCGACTCGAGAATAATAGCGAATCCATTAATAAAATTACCGATGCCAAATCTTGTAAATTAACGGTTCAACTTGTACTACGAAGCTAGCTGTAAATGTAATTTCGAATTGTCGTTCCCAAGCAGCTAGTGAATAGTTTTTTGTGTTTTGACGAATGAACGAGAAAAGGAAATGACAATTACATCTTGAAAGGAAATCAAAAAACAGTTTATTGAATTTGTAACGTTGTACCTTTGACTAAACAGAAAATATTGTTCACAATAATGTTTTAAACCAAACAGGTAGCATTGTACAGGTATAATTAATAAAAAATTAAGATGTGGGTCAGATTAACAGGAACAAAATTTAAACTTTAAGAAAATAGATACAACTAATGTAAGTGTATGATTTTCCGTTAAAATATGCAAAAATATTATGTTTATAAATATTTTGAAAATATTTGAAAAATACTGTAGGAAGTATTTCACAATCTAACAACATGTAGTAAATTACAGCCCACCAAAATTCTAGGTTACTACAATTAGAAATACCGTACATGCAGCCTATTTTGACACCGTACTTTATCCCCAATTTACAAAGATACAAATAATTACCTGTTACTTTCCTGTACCTGTAAGTGGGAGTGTTAACGCACCAACTAAAAATTTTGTAATACAAACCAAAGTCCAATATTTTTCTAAAAATTTAACTGACTTTTTGAAAATTTTATTCTGAAAAGAACACTCAAAAAAATCTTGGTAAGCACAACATATTAATTTGTTATATTTACCAATTGACTTTGGCATCCAGGACCTAACGAATTAATTAATAAAGGTTAGAAAGTATATTTTGTTAAAAAATTTTGTGTTTAAAACCCAGTTAAGTTAAGTAATTAGAAAGTACTTTGTAATTGTTACAATTTTTTCTCGTTATAAGTATTTTTTTTTATTAAAAAAAGTTTACAAAGTCCGAATAGTTGTCAATACAACACTACCTTTGTAGATATAACAAAAAACTTCGTAGGAGCAACAAATTATATTTTAACCAAGTGCTACTTTGTTAGATTCACCAAGCAC
>UELX01006454.1:0-10843 GCA_900480035.1 Eupelmus urozonus | reverse complement strand
GTTTAATGGAGAATGGTTGGTTGGATTAGTTAGGTTTAGTGTCGGGTTGGAGATCTGATTGAGTTGGGTTTTAATTGAATTTAAAACGCTGGTTGATTAATTGTATTGGGTTGATTAAAATTTATCAATTAATCGGTGTGTAATTAAATGGATTAGTTCTTTCTAGCTCAATTCGATACCAATTCAGAAGAATGCCATTTTTTAAACATCTAACATACTTAAAACTAACTAATCTCAAAAGCCAAGATTAACTTATAATCCCTACTCAACTTCGAAAAACCATATATATCAAAAACTACCACCACCCAAAAACTTTAAAAACCAAAGTCCTGCCAAACTCCATTCTTAAATCAGTCAGCTTAGCGCGAAACCAACTCACGACAGCCTAATTTATTAATAAATCGGAAGGACGCAGCAGCATTTGTAATGCACCTTCAGCGATTTTCTCGACCTCAGAATAAACAGTCTAAAACCGCTGGCTAAAAGCGCCGCTCCCGCGCGCGCACTAAAAGTCAAAGTGCATGACTAATGCTCGATTTAAATATTCGCACGCTCGCAAACTATGTATATGTAGGAATATACTACTAACGTACACAACCCCGGCTCTCTCGCGCACATATATACGTACATACATATATGTATATACATGCGCGGAATGTCAGTTCGTGCAACAAGTGCCGGCTCGGGCGCTAGCATAGCTGTGTAATCTCTCACGTGCGTCCTTCGCTCGGTGTCGAATTTCAAAAGGTGGCGGCGGAAATGATGACGCCCGCGCGCGAATGACGGTTATAATTTGGAATGTTTTGAAAATGTGAGAGTTAGAGCGATGAGCTGTCGTGTGAATATAGTTGAATTAGTGGTGAGAATTTTGGTTGTTGGCTGGGTGGGTTGCGCTGGATTTTTTTTTTGATGGGGAAGTTTATGGTCTAAGAATTTTGAGAAAGAATGTAAAATGTAGTAATTTGTTTTAGTGCGATTACAAGCAATCCGAATTTTTATTTATTTTTAATAATAAGTCTAATCTTACAAAAAAACTAAAATTTTATGAAATACTTGACATTATAAATTTAAAAAATTATTTTTAGATTTAATTTAGAATAACATCTTGGAAGCAGCGCGACGCATAATCAAATTCAAAGGTCAGACTCGTGCCGCGCGATTTTATTCATGCAACCCGTATCTTATAATGTCCTTAGGGACGAGCGGGGACTCTCAGTATTTCCCTTTTTTCTATATCTCACAACCCACGCGACTGTGCTGATGCTACCCGTTACATGGATCACGCAGATGGGACCTTGACTTTTTTTTATCGACATCAATCTGTACACCATTTCAAGTCTAAGGTATCAGTAGCTGTGAATATGTTGTGAAAAATTGTCCTTCAAAGAAGTAAGAAAAAATTTCAATTTATTTGTTCTTTCTCGGGAAAAGAAGTTTTATCTTTGCTGATTTTAGAAAAAGATTTTTCAAGAAATTGAGGTTAGTTTTGAATTTGTCAGGACGAATTTCCAAAATATGTCTCGTGCTTAAGATATTTTGTTGAAAAGTTTTGTTAATATTAAAACTTGTCAAGCGCACAAACTTTAAATTTCCAATAAACAGCAACCTTCGCTAACGTCATTTCAAGAGCCTTCCAAATACAAAAAATCACGCCAATCAATAAAGCAAAACCTCCCAACTCATCTAACAGCTTCACCCAACCTCCAGCCCAGCAATTTCCCAAGCTCATTAACCGTCCTAGTATTAATTATTCGGCCCGTCGCTCCCATCGTTCGATCGTCGCTTTCAACTTTCCGTTGCGTTGCTCGCAAAGCCGCACTTCTCTCACTCTCTCTCCGTATATACAATCGATTACCGCTTCTCTCTCTCTTTCTCTCCACTTTCCAGGCTCGCGCGCGCGCGAAAACATCACATCCCTCTCTCGCGCTCTTGAATTTTCCGAGAAACGCGACCTTCGACCCGCGCTGCATCTGGCGCAGGGGATAAGGTCAAGGTCACCGCGGAGGGAGCTCGCGAGCTGGCTCTCTGTACCCTTTTGCGCGCCCTTTTTCGATGTGGTTTTTACGTTTTAAAGGGGTAGGGTGTTGCGGTGGTCTGGTGTGGAAAGTCCGAACGATTTTTTTTATTGGAGGTGGTGGTGGGAAGATGGGAGTAGTGATGATGTTGAGAAAATTTGTATTATAAAATTGTGTTATGTGGAATTTTTATTTTAGACTTTTTATTTTTTTTATTATATAATAGCGAGGTTTTATTCGTTTTTATTGTACGAGAGAAAAAGAGTTAATTTAGTTAATATTAAAGTGATGAAAGAGCTTGTGTTTGAAAATTTAATCAAAATACTTCAAAGTAATTTAGTGGTTTCGCTAATTAAATTATTGATTTTAAAGCGCTTAATTAAAAAGTTTACTGAATTTCAATTTCGAACGGCTACGCAAACTTTTAATAAACGCAATTGATGATTTTATTAACATTCAGTACATACTTCTCAACTATAACATAAATCATGTTTCATCCAATTAACGCAATCAGTACCCATTACACAAAAACCACAAATTTACATAAACTAAATTAACAAACCCTCAATCAAAATTCCACCTCCAAAACATCCTCCAACTCCCTCCCCCAACCTAAAATCCACCCCACCTGCCACCCTCAACTAAAACTCTCACTTCAAAAACAAAGCACCGAGAATGCACGTAAACCGAGAGAGAAAGAAAAGAGGTGGGGGGGAGGGGGAGGTGCTGCCTCTGGAGGTCGTCGTCGGCGCAACCCTCGCTCGTTTGCCCCTGACTGGATAGGCGGGCAGCTAGCTAGCGAGCCATGGCCAAGGTCCTCCCCGGTCACGGGCACCTCCGCTTCAAGCTCGAGGTTATAACCGCTCGCGCTCGCGCCCGGCAAGATACGCTCTCCGTCCCTCTCCGACGTCCGCGCTTTATCAAGGCCCGCACGTTCTTTGGCTTTGCGCTGCGGACTTTTTTTTTATTTTTGGATTTCGAGGCGCTTTTTATTTTCGATTGGCCGGGCTGACATTGCGGGGGTTAATGGGGACGATGTAATCTCCACGCGCTCTTCGCGGAGCTGTTCGGAGGGAGTCGTTGGAGGTGGAATTTTGAGTTGAGGAGGAAGGTTGGGGGAAGGATTTAGAAGATGGGAGCGAAGGGAGGGGATGAGCAGTTTTTCATGTCGGCGCGTAGTTTATTTGTGCCGAGTGCTTTTTGAGCTTTGAATTCACTCTGGCATTGATTCGCTAGAGCTTTTTCGATTTGGCTTTGAGATTGATCTTATTTGAATAGAAGCGTTAACTGAATAGTGGAACGCAAAGAATAACGAAAGTTCAATCTGCGTCGATACTTTCACATTACTTTCGTAAACGAGCCTTGTTATTGGCAGTTCGAAAGTAACTTTAAAAAACACGTTACCAGCAAAAGCTTCAAAGCAAATGAAATTACGCAAAATGTCATAGCCGCGGAAGCGGTCATGAAACATTCATCGCTCTCAAGTCGAGTCGCAACATCGTAAAAACAAAAGTCCCTCCGAAACATGAAAATTTAAAAAGCCAAACACTTCTTCAATTTCTCCCACTTCCCTCTGCAATCCCACGCTACTCTTACACACACATACAAATACGTATACAATCAAGACGACTCGGAAAAGGTTGCGACCTAGACCGGCTCGATATATCGGCCTCCTCGCAAGCTCGCGGGGTCGAGGATAATGCGCTCACCCTTGTATAGTGTATATATGTATAGAGCTTGCGCTCTCCAGTGGGAGGTTATTCCTCGACTTTCGCGCTTATCTCGCAAGCTCGACCCCTAAGTGGGACGGAGCTTTTTCCGTTATTGCAGACGCAGTCCTTGCTTGAGATGATGAATATAGTAAGATTTACTGCAATTGCTAGGAATTGTAGTGTATGACATGATTACAAATGGGATTTATAATGAGTGTACATATGTTTGTGGATTATGCATAATGTATAGCTGTAAAAATTGTTTATTTATTGCTTGATGCTATGGTATAATGGGAATGATGTGTATAAGTGTAGTAATGATTGCTGTTTCAGTTGTGCGTAGTAAAGTATTGATGATTATTTTAGGAATTCATTCGTAATGAAGTGTATTGTATTTATAGCAATATTTAATTAACGATAATCAATAATTTCAATAACTAAATATATAAATAGTTCATATTTCTGTACTTTTCTTTATTAAAACTGCAAATAATATGGTATCTTTAATCAGTATAGTATTCAATAAAGTAAAATTACAATTTTTCTTACAATTAGTGGATATGCTGGGCTGAGAGAATTTAATGGAGAAAGTTAGAAGGTTTTGTCTTTCAAAGAAAGATCTTATAAATTTCTAACGCTTGTTTACGACCCTAAGATGATGAACTGTTTTAAAGATTAAGTAAGGTGGAGTGGGAAATGATGTTTTTATTGTGATTGCAAGAATACGAAAGTTGTTTCTTGCGATTAAATTTTTAAAAGTCGTTACTCAAATCAACAATAATAAAGCAAGAAAAGTATACTGTCTCCAGGAAAATTCCCAAGCAAAAACCAAACCAAATATTAAAAAATAGCTTTAATCTGTGCTAAATCCAATCAAACACCCCCGTAAATATACTTAATAAAGAACAACGCGCGTCACTCCATCAATAAACATCAATCCCCTTAAACCTTCATCCTCGCAAAAAAACAAACCCACCCGACAAACACAATCACAATACATCCCCTTACAATGTCATCCCCCAAAGCTCGCACCAACCGCTATTCTCATTCTTACCCACCCTCCTGCTACCCACATCGCGTGGGAGGGAGAGCTAGAGTGCATAGTCGAAAGGAGGCGTCGGAGGGAGGGTAGACGCGTATATATACGTATACGTAAACGAGGCCGAGAGACGCCGAGGCTCAAGTTCAAGGCCACGCGTACTCGCCTTATATTATGCGCTCAGCTGCCCCCGCGGGGTCGCGTCCGGGCGCGTAGAGCCGAAAGCTCGGAGTGGGGTAGTGCTGCTCTAGTTTTCGTGGAATTGCAGAGGCTGCTGGGCGCTGGACCGGTGCTGAGATGGATTTAGGTGTAGGCTGGATTTAGGAGGATGTGGGCGTGGGATTTGGTTTCGGGTTAAATTTTCGACCGATTATGTATAGTTTGGGCGTGGTGGTTTAATAGTCTTGAGGCTTTGATGACCTTGAATTTATAAAAGGGTTTGGGAAATAGCGTAATAAAGTACTTAACGCTATCTTTTCATTCGATTCACCTTTGTAGTTTTGAAAAGCTTGACACTTCAAAGACTTACGTAAGCTACATTCACTTTCACAAAACTATATTCACTTTAACAAAGCTACATTCACTTTAACAAAGATGCAATGAGCGCACGGAAGGGAAAATCGATGAATCAACCTTCTGCGATGACATTAAAACGGAACATAATTCATCGAATAACGCCCGTTGCATAACGAGCCGCCGGGGGATCGCTTAGCATATGAAAAAGGGTAATTAAGCGAGGATCGAGCCGACTCGCTTTTCAGGATCGAGGTTAAATCGGAGAACTGCTTTCAGGATCGAGCTTAATTTCAATTAACGCGCGGGGGGTGATAGCTCGGTTATCATCGTTTCTAGAGTCGCTGTATACACCTGTTATGCAATCAATTTAATTCGTTGAGAGCAATGCCAGTGAGTACTTGGGAGAACGAGATTCGAGGAAAATCCGTTGTTGATTAAGTATTACGTATGATACGTAAAGAAAAATTTTTTGAATAAATTATTAAACTTTTTATATAACGGTATAATAGACTGTGAAATCTAAGAAATTACTAAACTTTCAATAAAATTTCATTACATTTTTCTTAATCTTCTTATACATATAGTAAAATATTTTAAAAAATTTGATAGTTTTTTTAGATTTTACAGTATTACCGCTTTATAAAGCATATAATAGTAACTTTTCCGAAAATTTCTTTCCCCGGCGTAAGGAAAGTTCAAGCGTTCGTCAAAAATTCAAAAATTTACTACTAAATTAAACTTCCACCAAAATAATCTGCTCTTCCGCATTGTCTCCCATCCACGTGCGCTACAAATTACGCAAACTCGCGTAATCCCTACGAAATCCCCCCTCCTCACCAAACCACACACAGACAACTCGAAAGCGTAAAAAATTTCTCTCAATGAACCCAGTCCCCGCTCTCCCTTCTATTTTTAAAGCCGCTCGTCCTCACCGCCCACGCCCAAACCTCTCCCTCTCTCGCTTTCCGCGCATTTACCTCGAAAAAAGAAAGGCGCCAGAGACAGAAAAGGCGTCTGCTGCACTTGCGCGCGCGCTCGCGAGGACAGGTGAAAAGCGCGTGGGCTGGTGTAGCGCGACGACCTTGAACTTCATCTCGCTCGCGCGCGCTCTGACGTCACGACTATATATCGACCTGGAATCGACGTAACGCGCGCCGGGCGCTGTGAATGCAGTGAGGCCGCGTGGGTGTGTGTATATGTACGTTGGCAGGCGCGGATGCTCACTTCGGAAGGGCGAAGTGCCGGGGAGATAGAGCCTTGGTGAGATATGTATATGTATAATTTTTTTGATCGGAAGATGGTTGTGGGTGGAGTGGTGAGGTGAGGATGGATGTTTTGAGGGGGAGAGTTGGTTCTTTTTGTGATTTGTTTTGCTAGGCTGCTGGTGTGTAAGGGATGAGGTTGAGCTTTTGCAGGCAAGTGGGAAGAGATGGTCTGTTGAGATATAATGGCGAGTTGTGGAAAAGATTGATTATCTTTCGCTGGCTATACTTTCATTCATGTATTAGTTGACGACTAGGCTATTTTGAAGCAACGGGATAGTGCTGCTATGTTTAGAAAAAGTCAACCGGCATCGATTCCCGATAAAGCTTTGACCTTCGAGTTATGTTCAATTTATTTTCGTATATTCTCGATTATTCATCTTACACTTCCACGTGCTTGTAACGCTCGCGTTACAAATAATTCATAATATCAGCCTTGCTAATTTATCAAACGCATTCAATACTCTTATACTTCATTATAACAAATCACAAAGCATTATATCATACAAAAGCTACTCTGAGTGTCGAGCTTGCAGCAGGGCTGGTTTCAGTAATGCAGCTCGTTCTTTCTTTCATCTTCTCTAATATCCGGAAAAGAGTCGGGGAGCCTCGCAGCTGGCACGTGCACGCGCACGGTTCTTGCTTCACTCGCGTGCAGATATATAAGCGCATTCATAACTTCATTGGCGCATATATGTATGTACGTGCAAATGTAGGAATACGTTTGCGTCGCGAATGTCAAGGGCACACGGGATACGCGGCGAATGGAGATTTGCGTTGTTAGAAACTTCGCGATGATTTGATAAAGCTAAGAGGGTATGTGTGTTGGTTCTTTTTTTTGTAGGATTGATGAATTGCTTTGTTTCTTCTTTTGTTTCTGATTGATGAATCAGTTTGAGAGGTGTCGTGTGGAATGACATTTTTTGTTCGGTATTTTTTCAAAGTTAGTAAAACCCTTTTCGCGTGTCTTACTACTGAAATAGGTAGAATTTTTATTATCTTTTTGTATAAAGTTTGTGAGGGGAGCATCAAGTAATCGATTTTCATAAGAGAGCTTATTTATGTAACGAAGTTTCTCGTAACACGCTGAGATGCATTTTTGAAATTCTGAAGCTTTGCGCGCGGCGCGAGAGATGGCGCCTCGTGTTTTTGAATTGCCGCACCGGTGCATCTTTGCGAGCTTCCAAACGAAACAAAGCCAACACCATTAATTGAAATTACTTTTTAACAAATTGACAACTTAACCGTAGCAGCTTTTTGAAAAGCTTTATTTTGTTTATTTATTTCACCGAACTTGATACAAACATTTAAAATGTACTAAATAATTGAAATTAACATAAAAGAGATTAGCTGCAAGAGCGCGCACAGACAGTGGTAAGGGGCACTCTTAAATTATTCATGCGGTATTCAATAGAATAATTTTGTTGAGATATTCAGGATATAAGCTAATTTTTTTATTTTATAGACAATATGTTGATTTTGCAATTTTTTATTTTAGAATTTTTATTTATAAAACTACAGAAGTTTTCCAATACATAAAAAAGTATTAGCTAAAAAAATATATTAAATTAACATTTCTATGTTTGATGGAAATCCAACGCATTTTAACAACGTTCCATGCCCATCAAACAACGTTACTACACGTGCTCATAAAAACGAATCGGCTTTCAATCAATCACACTCCTCGTCCAACTCATTGTCAAACCCAAACCAATCCAGAATTCGCATCACGATTAAACTTTTAAAAAAATTGCAATCGTTCCTCTTCCAGAACAAAAAGACATAGCGCACATCACTCCGGAATACAAACCGCACACGCTCCTCGTATATATTCCAATCGCTTCCTTATTAAAACGCTAACCATTAAAATGATAACTACAGCCACTCATCCTCCACCTCACTTCAAAACAAACCGCTCCTCCTCTCACACTCACCCACACACATTCAATAAAAACTACTTCCTCGCACCCAAAGCTATCGCACCCTACGACCACCCACGCACACGCAAACTCTCCTTAACGAATCGATTCCCCGCGCGATAAGCATCTAACGCTCGCAGCCGTTAAAAGCAGCGCGCGAGCTCCCGAGAGTGATATAAATTTCCAATCGATTGTTCTCTCGCTGCCGGCGGCAGGTGCAGCTCTGCGACCTTGACACTCGCTCGCGCGCTCGCGATCGCTGCGGCCTTGTCAAGAATTTTCCGCATTCAATTGCACACGCGAGAGAGCCTGGGAGGAGGTTGAAATAAAAAATTATGCACTGACGCGCGCACGAGTGTTAAATGTTTGATGTCGGTGTGGGGAATTTTTTTTTTGCGCACACGGGCTTTGTTTGCGAGGATCTCGAGGAGTCGTTCTTTGTGGGATACTCCTTAAGGCGAGGCTGTTGTAAGCTTATGTGGTATGATGAGGCGAGTGAATGAGGCGGTGGGATTAATGAAGCGAAGAGATGAGTGAAATTGATACTTTAATTGGAAAATTTTTGCTTGAATGATTGATTTGTATTTTGAAAGAGATTAGTGCTACTGTTATTAATATGTTATTGTTTTCAATATATGGATTGGTTATTGTGGTGTATAGGTGCTTCTAGCTGAGTTCCAGCTTACCATTAGTATGAAATTAATGGTTTGTTAAATAGTTTTTATATAGACAAGATGATTTTTAATTTTTAATTACTATCATTTAATGGAATGGGTTGTCGTTAAGCTGAGTACGCGTGACTTATGTAAGGGAGTCATTTACATTTTAATCCTAAATATTATTACACCTAAATATATAACATCTAAAGATAAAAATACGAGTTTAAAGACGATTTCTTAATGTTATTTATAAGAACTTATTTTTCTATAATATACATATAAAATAAAAGTTGTAGATCTCCAAAAAATGTAATTTTTCTTTTATATATTTTGTTTTTAGTAAATTATTCTAAACAAAGTGACAAAAAAAACCGTAATAAATAACTAAAAAATCCAAAAAAGTGATAGTTAAACTTTCAGAAATACTTAATTTTAACACAGTGAAGATGACAAATTTTATCATCGGTCTTTTTGATACATTTGAAACCATAATAGTACATTATGTGCCAAGGGCGATAAGTGGACCTTTATTGCCCGAGTGTGGAGTTTGCAGTACGGGTCATAGGCGAGCTAGCACGAGCCGAAGGCGAGTGCATACTGCGAGCCGAAGACGAGTACTGCAACCACACGAGGGCATAAAGGTTCACTTGTCCGTATTAAATACAGTGCTTTATGTAACGCAGGCATTGATATTCGTGTTTTGTTTGGCATAAAAAGCGAGGCTAAAGTGAATATTTTTAGACACGGCAACCACGCACTTAATAAGTTACAGGGAGGCCCAATCACCGTTTTTGGAACCGTTTTCCCATGTTTATTATTACAAAAATAAACATTTCATTTTTTTTATTCCTTCGAATATTTGAACGATTTAAGGTGACTTTGGAGGTTAGATTTGGGTTTACTTTGTAGTTTACAAACCACGCTTTTGAACTACAAAATTCTTTGAATATTTAAGTTTTCCACCATTCCGCTCGCCTCAAAGCTTGGTGGAAGATTAAAAAATATTAAGAATTTTGTAAACCAAAAGCGTCTTTTGTAAACTACGAAATGAAACCTATAGCCTAACTTACGTACTCGCCTTCAGCCCTTAGCCTTTTTTATCGGAATAAATAATACTTCAAAAGCTAAGTTGACTGGACTACGTCATGAATCATTCCATTTAAGAAACAATTTTTCAACGCATTTTAAATCACTTTGAAACGTCTCAAATATCTCTAAAATACTACCAGAATTATAAAATTAAAAAAAAAACTTCCTCGGGCTTAAGATCGAACTCACGACTCTTTCCATCAAAAACAGATGCCTTAACCGGTTACCTGGCACGGCATTATTCACTTTCAGGGCTCAAAATGGCAAAGACCAAAAATGAAGCAAATCACACCATATTTCATATACAAGGGTTTTGGGGGTCGCTGATTACGAATCTGAAATCAGAATTTCAAAAGTTTCAATTAAAGATGGCGGATTAGAAATGGCGACTTCAAAATTTTGAAAATAGAGATATATGAGCTTTAAAATGTCTACTCAGGGGTTTTGTGTCAGATATAAAAATGTTTTATAGCTCTGTGATAAATATATTTTATATGTTTTATAGTGAGAGAATAAAAATTTTATATAGTGAGAGAAATGCCATTTTCTCGAACGTTTGCGTGAGAAAGCCTTTCTTACTATAAAATATTATTCAACACACGTGAGAAATTTATTCTGGACTCATGTGATTG
>UELX01006453.1:0-10845 GCA_900480035.1 Eupelmus urozonus | reverse complement strand
GTTATCAGGAATATAAAAACCCATTATTTTAACGTCAAGTTATTAGTCATAAATGGATTCCTACATACATAAAAAACACATATTTTTATTGAAAATATTTAAAATCACTGAATTCAATGAATTTTGGATTAAATATCATTTCTTATTATTTGTATCTTTATTAAGTAAGTATAAAACATGCAAAAAACATTAAAATTTTCAATTTATTATCTAAAACAAGTAAATGTGTTTCTAATTTTTTTAATCCTCGATACTTGATCGGTAATAACAATTGTTAATTTTAAGCCTTTGACCTAGTTCTGGTATTGTCACCTTAAATTGACTTTAATTAAATCAATTCTATTTAAAGTACAGAAAATGAAATTAAGGATAATTACTCCAATTCGATATCAACTCTAAAGACTCTCAATAATTCGAGCGATCGACACACCTTTTATTAGCTCGAAGAAATAAACAGCGAAGAGGACAAAAGGAACAAAGAAAATAACTAGAGAGTGAAGACTGCGGCCATACATACAACTGGCTCGCTGTCCCCTCGCAAAATAATACAAGTGTCGGGCTGTGCACGCGTTCGCTGCTGATTGCGCGCGAGGAGAAATTCAATTTTGCCGTGCGCCACCCAGCGGCACAGAGAGACTCCCTTACGTGGTCAAGCAGTTCACGGGAAACTCCATTTCACGAGAATTGGCCGACTTTAGTGCAAATAAACGAGGCTATTGACATGATTTTTCAATGCTCCCGCACGTAAGAGATTGGCTTTTTATTTTGCTACTTCCTTGAAAATTAACTATTATCAGTATACGAGCTCAGTCGGGGCACTTGGTTTGCTGGGGCATTAGTACAAGAAAATAGAATAAATTGCGCCCTTGTACTTTTTTTGGTTCGTGAATAATATCAGTTTCATTGCTACACATTTTTAAAAGATATAAAATGAGTATCAAAAATCTGAATTTTTATATTATTATAATAATTTGCTACTCTTTCGTATTTTATCTACTTTTATGTGCATATTTTTTAAATTTTATATTATAATTAAAACGATTGAACGAAATAAATGATTTTACATGTTACGTTTTAGAGTCTCCTATAAAATCTGAAACATGGAATTCGCTACATTTTTACGATTTTTACTTTCATAAAAAGTTGAATAGTTATTACATGCATAGAAATTGAATTCACAACGAAAAAAGATATTTGATAATAATTTTATGCGAGCGAAACAGGTTGTAAAAAGTCTGGAAAAAAAATTTAAAGTCCATCATACAGACTATTTTGAGATACGGAGCGAAGAAGAAAAAAAATTTACCTTAAAAAAAAACGAAGAAATTAATGCAGGGCTTCGATCGTTTTCTATTCCCATTAATCGTCTATTGCATCCAAAACTTACCTTGCGCGGAGCTTGGGCGCCATAAATTACGAATTCCGACGATAAAGTTCGGTCGCTTGTGGTGGCCGAATGTAATTGCCGGAGTGCTCGTAAAGCACTCGCGTGATACTCCGTTGTAATGCGTCTTGGCTCTTTTTTCCCGATTTTTTTCATCGAACGCTGCACGGCTTCACCAATCATCTGGGAAAATTAATTCTAGCCAGTTTGTTTACACGAAAAAGAGAATAAAATTTACGTGTGCATAATTTACCGATAAATCAAGCTGCAGTAAAATTGAAAAATTATTATTTAACAATTAAAATTAGCAAGAAAGTGTAAATAAAATTTATCGAGGTCATTTATTTTTGCCGTGATTACTTACTTACTTGATCTAATTACTGTAGATAAAAAAATTAAGATAAGAATAACATTCATAACACGTTATGATTATACAACTAAGAGCTTTTAATTATTTGAATGCTAGCAGAGAAAGTTTATTATAAGTTAATGTCACTCTTGACGCGTTCCATTTAATAGAAGTGCATGCTAATTTCTAATACTACTTAGACTTCAGCGAAGTTGCGTTAAAACAGACATTGTTTTAAGATAACCTACATTTATGAAACATAGTTCACAGAATCAGATAATTATTACATAATACATTCCCATAATAAATAACAAAAATATCACGCTCCAATCTGATAAGCAGATTAATTTCGAAAATTCCCCGTCTACCCAAACAATCCCACCGTCGGCTTTTCTTTCCTCAAACATAAAACAATTCCAAAAGCAACCAGAAAGCGAGAAATCCGCGCTCCGCCTTTTCGCAAATTTTCTTAATTCCTATTATCCAGTGAGAACGTCCGCCTAGCGCTCGTTGGCAAGTTTCAAATAGCGCCGAGCTTATAACGGCCGACTGTCAAAACAATGTCATTTCTCAAGGCGTTATACGCAGGCCATTTAAGAGGGGGCCGCACGCATACACGTAGAGCACTGTTGGCTGGCTCTGCCTCGCAGCCCGCAATCCGTTTGCCTCTCCGTCCCTTTTCTCTCTGGCTTTTACTTTTCCTCTTCCTCCCTTGACATCGCTCGACTTTTGCCCGCGGAGCACTTTGCGCTCGGTGAGAATCCAATAAAACAATTCGCATTTTCCGCGATATTAACGGACTTTGCCGAAGTACTTTAACCCACGGCGCTCTTATTATTTTACACGCTTATAACGCACTTTGTTTTAAGCGATAAAGCGTGTGTATAAACCGGGGCCGGGTCATTTCTCCGCGGAATATAATTATTTTTTATTTTCCATTGTATAGAGCCCGGGGAAAAGCTGATTTTCGTTCGGGCACCGTGTTTTTAATGGAAAGCACTTTGTGAACTTTAAGGCGAACTCCGCTGCGCCGGCCACCTTTCTTATTCTTTTGAAAACTTTTCCGTTTTGTTACTCCGTCAGGCGAAGTGTTTTAAATTTTCACGGATTTTAATTATTTATAGAATAGGGGGGTGTTATGTATACTTTGGAAGTAGTGAAATCGAGATTAAATTGGTGTTAGCCGAGCAATGGCGAATGTTTATCGTGGGATGAATTATTCATTCTTTTTTAAAAAACGTATACGAATGACGCTGTTTGAACATTACATGTTAGACATATGAGTTATGTTCACAGGAATTTTTTAGGGAAGATAGATGTAATAAGAAGAAAATTGAATTTTTCTTTTTATGTAAGTAAAAAGTTTGAAGTACGTGTTTAATTACTACCGCAATATAATATATACCTATAAGATACGTACGCAGACATTATATGTCTTTCTTATTACCTTCAATAGCCATTGAAACTTTCGGCAATTGTCAAATAAGTGACGTTCTTTCCGATATTAGGAAAGTTAAGCGGAGACTACGGGCTCGTAAATAACACAAGAAAAGAAACTTTAAACTTATTAAAATCCAAAAGTCAAGTATTTTACGATTTCTCATTGATAGGCTCTCAGATTTATGAAAGCACCTAAAATCAAGTTCATCCGCCTTCCCGCTCACACCTCCAACAATCAATTACCATAATCCACCTCCACACATCAACGGAAAGGAGAAAAAAATTAATATACTCAAATTTACAAAGCTCGCCGATAGAATCCGACCTAATCTTCAGATCCTAAATCAACACGGCCAAAGCCAGGCCGCTTCGATACCGCCTCGACGACTTTACGATCCAATTTCCCCGCGGTGACCTCTCGCTTTTAATCCCCCTCCTGATTTATCATTAAACGCTTTAACGGTCTTATTCAACTTGTTTATTTCAGGGGCCAGGGCGACGGGGTCATATCCACGAGTACAGGGGAGGGGGCAGCACTGAGCCGGGCTTGAGATCAAAACACACTCGCCGGGCGCACCTGAAGAGACGGTGCGCGGAGGGTGGGAGATAGAGCAAATTGAAATAGGACTTTAATCTGCAATTTAAGTTTGTCGAGCATCACTCGCACACAGGCGTGGCGGCGGAGGCAGCCGCGCGGTCCTGTACACCTACCTCCACATCCCCTCCTCTTGTGTGTATTGATTTTGCAGCCGGCCTGCAGCCGCGATGCCCGCTTACTCTTGCAAATGCCAGAGTTCAGAGGGAGTGAGAGAGAGAGAGAGAGAGGAGGAGGAGCAGTGAGGCGGAGATAGAGGGAAAAGCTCGCCGAGCTGATGACACTCGTCCCTCTTGCAGCGAAGGTGAATGTACAGAGAGTCTGCGATTAAAAAAGCTAATCTGTTTTACGCTCTCATTTCGCTTTCGTCCTGACGAATCGTGGCTATTTGAGATAATTTTTAGAAGTTGGAACAGTATTGCATTAAACTGTATAATTTGTTTTTTTAAATCATTGTAGTTGAGTAATAATAAAAATCAATTCGATACACGTCTTATAACACTTGTAATATTCTTTTTATCGCCACAATTACACAGCGCAAAGTCAAAATAAAAACCGATCCCACAGGTATGCGTTCACGGCATTTACCAGACCTTAAGGTGGGCGACTCGCCGGTTCCTGTTCCGAACGGCGCGCGGTTCGGCGTCGTGGCTTTGCGTGCGCGTAAATTCCGGCCAATTTCTAAAGGGTCGATTCAAATCGTTAATTGGAAGCGCTTATCGGCATTCGGCCAGGTTGGCCCGTACGGAACTCGCCACGAGAGAACACGACCAAACGAATCTCATGGCCAGGCCTAAGCGGATCTAATCAGGAGGCACTTGGGTCTAGCAAGACCGCCTCCCTCTCTCCCTCTTTCTCTCTGTGTTGTGATTACTGATGCTTCATTACCACTCGATTAATGAGGCAGCGATATCAAAGGAGAAGCCTGTGTTGTGAAGATACCCAGAGATAATTGACAGATATAAACGGATGTCGAACTGAATTTGAAATTTAAAAATTTTGTTTCTTGAGCGATGTATGAAGCTGTTTACATTTAAATTGCTTTTATCTTTTAATACAATAACTTATTTATTTATAGGAATCTTATTGTAAATTGTGAATAAATCTATCTTTTTAAATTTATTACGAAGCGCATCAACTCTTCGAGATCGTTCGTCCACAGGGAGATCCTGCATGTGAGACCTTTAATATTTGATGGATCACCAATCTATATAGGACCTCCTCAAAGTAGATTAAGTCAGAGTTTGGTCGGACATTAAATATTAAATGTTTGATAAATTGCATTTTAATTTTAATATGTGCCCAAAATGATGGCCTCACCTGATTTTGATATTTAATTAGGTATTATAATTACATATATATTATTCACATACATTATCCTATGATATAACCTAAGAAACTATGAATAAAGCTAAGATAAATTGAAAATGAATTAATAATTACGGTACTTCCGTTTGTATATTAACTCGTTATTGAAAAATCAACAACTAGCTGAATTACTGGCAGCGTCTCTATTCGGCAAATAAAGATTATTTTGCTAGTTATAGAATCTGAGCTTTCGGCGAATCATGCATGTCCAATATTTGTCAGAAGTTGTGAGTCCGAAAATGGGTTGTGAACTTCTAAAGTAAACTTTTTCAACGCATGCAAACTAATAACACAGTTTAAATATAGGTAGTGGTCAAAATTGGCAAGTTAACGTGGATTATACTTTTACTATTTAAATTTAGTTATCAAAGTCTTAAAAATCTTTTTTATATTAACTAATTAATGGAACAATATCGCGTTTCGAGCTAGAAATAATCGAATTACTTTTATTTGGTTATTCTAATAAGGATATCATGCAGAATAAGCTTCCATTCTTTGCTTTTGAAATTAGTTAAAAAGTTATGACTAGAAACGTAAATAGAGATATTTTAGAAAAATCACTATGTTTGTATATTATTTTGTGAATAAACATCTTCCAGTTTCAGCTTTAAATTATTCGTGCACAATCGTGCACAACACTTTTTAAATTAATATGAAGAAAATAATATTTAAAATAATAATTTTTTTCGGCAATAAGGATGTAAAATATTGTAGTAATTAGTAAAAATCTCAGTTTTCCTAATTTGGAAAAAAAATTCTTTAATTGGTAAAAAATTTTTTAAATGTTTTTATACGTATTTTTCAATATAAATTTTTTTTACAGTATGAACGTATCATAAATCGATAGAAAATAAAAGGTAGTAGAAATATTTTTGATCTTTAATAAATCATTTTTAACTTTACCTATATATTTTTACGAAATAGTAATAAATAATAATTGATAAGAAACAATAATTGTCTAATATTTTATTATGCTGTATAATTTAAATGGATATCATAATTTGGTGTTTTATTAAATAACAGAAAAGTATGGAATTAGTTGTTTTGAAAAGTTTTTGAAAAATATGATAGCTTTATATTAATAATATTGTTATTGTAGAATTGAACAATTTGTTAAGACAGCAAATTCTAGTTTCATAAAGATAGCATCATACAATACAACAAATATCCAAAAGCATTCGAAGAGCTCTTTAATTAAAAAACTCAATTCCCAAATATATATTTTGTGCAA
This sequence comes from Eupelmus urozonus, assembly GCA_900480035.1. Lineage (NCBI taxonomy): Eukaryota > Metazoa > Arthropoda > Insecta > Hymenoptera > Eupelmidae > Eupelmus > Eupelmus urozonus. The sequence goes on along the minus strand of UELX01006453.1, from coordinate 4,478 downwards.
TACTTCAATAAATTAATAATTCCGTACATACCAAAGCAAATATTGCCTAGCAATTAAGAAGCCATATTCTTTTATAAAATGCATATGCTTTCAAATCATAGTTCATTAGTAGTTATTGCCAATAACTCATAATCTTTTATTACAGAAAGAGAAAGGAAATTTTTTCTTTTTTTAAAAACATTGATATCAAAGATGTTAATTAGGAAGAAAGGAGCTCTCAGGAAAATTGAGCAAGATATCAGAAAGAAGCAGTGGAATTTACCGAAGCCATCGTTCGAGGCCGAACGGCGTAAAACTTTTGTTTTCATGGGAACCTTCAGAAGGAGAAACTGATTTCAGATGTGTATATATACATCGCTTCATCCCTTGAGACGGAACATACTTTTGTGGCATTGTCGGACTTTAGGGTATCTTTCGCCAAGACTCCCCAATCTGATGTTCTTTCCTTTTTTATAGGACTTCTTCCATACTTTATTATAAGTATTGTTGTGAATTGCTTATAGAATTGAAAAATATATGATTACGAATTTACATTGTTAAAATTTTATTATGTACCTTTGAATATCAAATTTAGCAATAAGAAAAAGATAAAAATCAATGGAAGCACTTTTCTTTTACTTTTATCAGATAAAAATAATTTTATTAAAATACACAGGGTATAGCTTGCAGCGATTTAAACGATGACTACGTCAAGCTTTCACACGTACAATAGTGTATTCAAGTGCTTCAAAATGAAAAGAACCTTTGTTTCTTATTCTCCAAAAATATCCCCTAGCTATCACACTGCAAGCCTCGAAAATTCAGATGATACAAATAAACGTAAATCAAAGCTTTGAAAATATCCCATCAAAAGGTACGTCCGCAATTTTTCACTTCATCTTCCATCAGCTCTGCTTTTTACGGAATCCACAGGCTCGCATGATCCGCGCGGTGAAGCATCAGCAAACATTTTATCATTCACTCGATCGCTCCATTTTTACTGCGTCTCGCGCGCGCCTCTTCTTTTCTTTCCATCACGCATGCGTCTATATATTTCTCTTCTTAGTCCTTTCCTCTACATTCTTCTCCCTCCACACTCTCTCTCTCTTGCCGTCTCTCTGGTTACGCGCAGGCTCAGCCCGGGCGCGTGGTATATCCTTTTTATTTCGCTACTACCACGTTCCGGACCATCTAGCTAAAACCATAAAACGTGGCTGCCACAGCTCGCGCATCTTGCACAAACGTGCCGTTTTACAATGGCGTTAGTCCTAGCTATTCCTCTGTCTTTTTCATTCCACTTACTCTTTTTTTTCTTTCTCTCTTTACCTCTTTTTCCGTCCTCCTCTCTCATGTTCCTGTTTCTTTTATTCTATCTCTCTCTCTCTCTTCTCTTTCTCTTCTCAGCGCTGCTGCCGCTCTGCCGCCTTTTCAGCTACCCCTCGGGCTCGCCCGGTCATCTCACACGGGAGCAGTAAAGTCCAAAGCGCAAATAGCGAAATATTCGAGGCATGTACGCCGGGGCCGCTGCAGCTGCACACAGCTGAATTTGTAGTTAACCCCTGATCTAGATCACGCGCTCCCTCCTTTTCTTCTCTTTCTCATTCTTTTCGTTCGGTTACCGTCTTCTTCTTTTCAACTCATAAACGTCATATCGTTCATCCTTTCATACACTCCTCTCAGCGATACATAAGGACGTTATCTTTAAAGGTGATAAAGTAGCGAGATACGAGAAACGTATAGCTTTGGCAGGAGGTCTCGAATCTCAAAATTATACGCGCGCAGCATCTCGTGTCGCAGTACCTCGAAGGAAATGTAGCGAGTGTGTAACCCCGTGATAAATAAGTACAGCCCGCTTGCTCATCCCTCCCTCCTCTTTCTCTCTCCGTCTCTCTCATCTTCGTGATCCGGAGTAATGGAGAGTTATAGGTGCGATTATTTTAAGGCGCCCGGGAAATGGCATAGCGTGCAAAATAATGAGTCGGCCTGCTGTATAATTTGCAACGGGTGTTTATACTTTTGGTCCGATATGTGAGCGTGAGCGCGCCCGCCGGCGGTTATCGTTTCGATGATGATTTTTGTTACTTCGCGCCGAATGGAGATATTTATATTCGGGAGTGGAATTGGATTATTACGTGAAAGTAAATTGGCACCTTTTTGGAGATTATTAAGGCTTTATCGCTGGTGGTGGTGTTTACAATTCTGACTGTATTATTCTGTTTTGGAATAAAGTTTTGATAGAAACAACATCATTTCATAATAGATCTTTTGTTAAATTTTTACACAAACTAGTTCAATATATTTTTTTTAAATTATTTTTAATCAAAATAAGAGTATTTTTCAAAATACTTTAATTTTCTAAAAAAATTGATAATTTTAAATAAATCTTTGTACTTTTACCTTAATCTACAGTTTATTAACAGTTTTTGAACATATAAAACTTAGTTAATGTGATAAAAATAACTTTAAATCAGAATTTTCTTTTGGAATTATAAGGAACATAATACTAAATAAAAATTAATGATAAATATAACTTTCCTATGGATCTAGTTTAGCATTAAAAAGAAGAAAAATATATTTTCTAGAATAATATTTAACGAAATCATTGTACTGTTCGAGATTGTATGCTAATATGTGAATGTATTATACATTGGTCAGGTCAAGAGGAAGAAATCTTGTCGAGTTAAAATATTTGTATAAAACTTGCAAGGAAACTTCTAGAAATATTACTGAATCGGCTATTTGCATAATTACAAAACTCTCTGGGATCACACTATATGTTCTTGTAATTATCCCGACTATTCAAGCTATCGTAAACTTTCTCTAAAGTTAAAAAGATTAAGTATATACGTGTTGTCGTACACTCAAGCAATAGAACATTCTCTGGATTATCTAACATGCACAGTACGCGTTGTTTAGAAATACATCAACGGATTACAGTAATGCTTCTTTGAAAGATCTTTTAGGTCATTAATTACATGTGGTTGGAAATTTATAAAAATATTTTTAAATTGAACTTGTAAAAAATTACTAGGTCAGATTTTCCTATATGCTTCGAAAAGGCGCTAAATCATTTTATTAATACGCTATTTTATGCTTCTACTGTGCTATTCCTCAACAAGGTAGTAATATTAGAATTCATTCAGAGCATATTCTTGTTTTCATAAAATAAAATAATTCAAATAAAGTGAAAAGCAATTTATGAATTTTATTCATTTTATAATAAAAATTTATTATTGCTATTATTATTATTGTTATTATTAATATTATTCATTGCTGAAATTTAAGATCTTTTTATCTTAACCATTTAGTTATAAAATATCCATGACCGGGCTTGATTGCCAAAATAACTCGGTCTCTGATTGGCTCTTTTAAATTTAATCGCATTGCTTTTCTTTATTACTAATATTTGTGTTTTATTCATCATAACCATCTACTTATAAAGTATCCATAAGCAAACTTTGTTACCAAAATAACTCGGTCTCTGATTGGCTTTGTTGAATGTAATCGCATTGATTTCTTTTCGATATTCTGGCTCCCCAATAGAGAGTGTGTCAGATATCAAACTTGCCAGAGGTTTTGTACTAGGTTTTATAAAGCCGTCAATATTTTTATTAATATCGCACTTAAATGTAAAATAACATAAGACAAAAATTTTTTATTTTCCTTGTTTAAAGGGTTATTTGATGTCAGAGGATTAAAAAGAAATAATTTTTCCTGGAAAGACATTTTAATTTATTAATGAAAAAATTTGTTTAAATATTGTATAGCATTCTTTCGTAAAAACATTCATCATTTTTTCCCCAACGGTTGGCCAATTTATAACGGCTTGGCTAACCATTTGACCTTTATTTGATAAAATTAGTACATTTATATAACAATGCGAAAAAGTGATTTTGATCTCGTGTGAATGTTTTCGCCTGAGCAAAGCGAGGGTAAAAAAGTCGAATTAGATGGAAATCACCTTCTCGCTTATGTATCGAAATATTATATAGTATTTTTTATACAACGCGTGTAAAGCGAGATTTGTTATATGCTTCCATAATCTAGCGTGTGTAAAATCGAGCTTTGCGCATAGAGTACCAAAATCGTACGTTATGCAACTAGTGAGCAAAGTAGGTAATTCATACGCTTGCCGATTTTGTCAACCTAGAAAAGCGAGAGTGTGGGAATCACCAATGCTGAAGAGTAGCGTATACTATTTTCCACACGGCGTGCGGGAAGTTCGTTTTCCCGCACGCTTGATCGGAAACGCCTGCATTAAAACAAGTTGTCCGCACGTCGTGTCAAAAATTTATTTACATTGATTTTAGACGCAACATTCAATTGTTCATGTAAATTTATGAAATTTAACGTATTTTAAGTGAACAATTGAATGTTGTGTCTCATCCACAAATCCTATCACCAAAATACCCATGGTGACTTCCCCTGAAATTTCATAAGGAACAAAACGAGCCTAGGCTCGTTAAAATTGGATGAAAATCAAAGAATATTGCAGTGTT
>UELX01006452.1:0-10853 GCA_900480035.1 Eupelmus urozonus | reverse complement strand
ATATACTATTTTTAAAATTAATATTTCATGTAGATAACTATGCGATCGAAAATAAGATAAACAAAAGTTAGAAACGAATAAAAGTAAATAAAAAATCATCTTTTCGAAGAATTAAATTGAAAATAAAGATTTAACAATAAAATATACTTTATTTTTTTATAAAGAAATATGAGTCACTTTATTTCTACCAACACATCGAGCAATATTCATAATCTGAAAAGCACAGAGTATCAAATCAAAGACACACATCTTCATCAGCAAAAATCCCAACCCTCGATTTGCAAATCCAACATTGCAGCAACGTTTAAAATCTCTGTAATTTCCTTCTCCGCAAACGCTCCATTCATAATCAAACCGATATCCTTCTTCTCCCGCTCCGTCACAACGTCACTCATCCTCTATCCATACATTCCCGCATAAAGAAAATCTCCTACCCTCGATTCCCCGGCAATCGGTATCCGTGGGACTTTTGCCCAACATCACTGCCCCGTCGAATATCGAGTGAGCAGAAAGAAAAAGGCATATAACGTACGATTATGTGCAAACTGTATAAGGCCTCGTAAGTCACGCGTCATCGTACAATAATACGAGCGTGCATAATCGGAAGCGACCGCGGGGGGGCTGTGTTGCGCTAGCGCATCATGGGCTATATTATTATTGGAAAGCAGAGAGAGGCGACGATCGAGACCGGTAATTCGATTAGCGAAATCGCGATGCGCTCGATGCCTGATTGCGCCGTCTTTGTGGAACGGGAGTTAATTATTTTTCCGAGGAATTTGTAATCCTGTCTTCTTTAAGGACTGAACGGCTCGATGCTTGAATAAGCATGCGGGATGATGGACTGAATCTAATTCCTTGGGCGCCGCTTCGCGCGCAATTCTCTGGCGTTATTGCGCCGGCTGTATCAATCATTCTTTCAGGAAATATAAAATACCAAAATGAATTTTCTGATTTTTTTTCAGCTTTGCATGAAGCGGGTTGAGAGATCGATTTTCGTGGTTTGATGAGTTTGACGTTTAATGATGATGCGCGCTACTGTTTTGTATAGTACTTTGTGCGCGTTATTCGTTGCATTAATCGCAGGGAATTTTTAATAGTGTAACGATCAAACACTTTTCTTTTAAATTACTGATTGATACTTTATCATGTTTCACAAACGCTCGAAGCTATAACGTTAGGAAATGCTAATTGCCAATTCACGTAAAATTTTCATAATTAATTTGCCGCTATTATTTCCTTTTTCATGTCAATTGAAAATTAATGACGTTAATTACCACCATTCCATTCGTCTATCGATTCAACTTAACAAAAAACAAAGTCTTCCAATTCAACAACCTTCGCATCCCGTGGGAATCCTCGCTTCGTCCCAAAAACCATCGCATACATCAAGAAACGGGCCGATCCTCTTCACGCGCAACGCCAGATTCAACCTTGCCGATTACAAAAAGTCGCGCATTCCCATCCACTCCTCGGCTCATCCGATCACGATTTCCGATCGGCTGTCGCGTTTCGGCGTTGCGGCAACGAGCGGCCTCCTAAAGTCGCGGAGAGGTCCTCGAAGCGCATAAATACTTTTGTCGCGAATTGCCGCACACTGGAGCCGATCGCTCACGATTTTAAGTCCGCCGAAAGAGGGATTCGTGATGGGTTGGCGAAGGTTAATCCGAGTATTCTCACGGTGTTGAAGTATGTGGATGGCGCCAAGCAGTACGTTTTTTTATTGTTAGTGTGATTGTGTGCAGGCTTTTTATGACGCTCCTTGGTCATCATTGGGGGACGAATTTCGGAATCAAAATACGTGGCAGCGTTTCGAAGTTCGATGAATATTACGATTGGAGATGAGCTGTTCACTGTAGATGTGTGCGCATGTACTCATTATTTGTAATTGATTTGAGTCGATGTATACAGGAATGGCGGAGATAATTTTTGTTTGGTCCTTGTTGAAGCAATTTTCGTGGAATCTTCGACTTCTTGTACTTTAATAAATTATCTTGATTAAGCCGACTTTACAAACCGGTATATACTCCAATTTTACAAATTAAAATTTGCATTAGGAAATTTTTAATTTGATTCACAAGAATTTTGTCTGATCTTTCATTGTTAATTCAGGGCATGATTTGATAGAAAATTGCTTGCTCTAATTTGGTTTTGAGAGTGATTTCATAGAGGTTGTAACATAAATAATTTTCTGAAGTCAATTGATTAAAAATGAAAGTAACACTAAGTAGGTAGCTACATTATAGTCATTATGCATTCACTTGCATAATACTTAAAACATGCCAGAATATTAAAAATAATATTAAACTACTGAAAAATGAATTTCAGACAATCATCTTTAAATATTAATCAAAACATTATTATGTATTGTTAAATATTAAAACATATTGTAATATAATAAAATATTTACTTATTAGAAGATTATAATAAAATGAAATGCTTGACGATGGTTATCAAACTAAAGATAGAAAATTTAATGTTAATCATGTTATTATTATTTTAATTTTTAATAGCAACATCTTTTTCTTGAAGTAATTTAAGATCTTCTAAGCTCTATATGTGTGTCTAGCAGTCGGTAACCCAGTGTAATTGAGTGTATTTTCTATTTTAATTAGATTATAAACGTCAAACATGTCATTTTACACTTTTATTGTATTCACAACATGTTACAATATTTTTTTAATTACCTAATCAAAGAAATGACCCGAATTTTTTTTCAAGTTTTAAAAATAAATAAAATTCTTAGCTTATAAAAAATAGTATTATTAATATTTTTATATTCATATAAATCAAATGATTTTTATTTATTATAAAATATGCATATACTTAATATTATGACGTGATTGATGTTAGATGAGTTTGAAATAATGTCTTGAATTTCAATAAATCACACAAGCCATATTTCTTTCATTCATACCATCCAATAACACAAAAATTTATTAAAAGTACAAACGAACTCATTAAAGATACAATTTACGTCTCACACCTTTTATCTTTTGCAAAATACGATTCATTCATCAAGACTCTTAATAATAAGTCATGGTAATCTTTGAAAGTATTTTTTAATTGATAAAAATACATCCTTCAAAAACAAAATTAATATCAATTGATAGAGTTATTACATTAAACTATTTAAACATTAATATGATAAAGGATTCTGCTATAGATTTTACTAAATCTCACACTATAATTGATACTACTGATGACTGATAATAGCGATACTATTATCACTCTCAAACGTTTATCTTAAACGTTTTAACAGAGTGTGCGTAACATATCTCAAACGTTTTCATCAAAAAATCCAAACAAAAACCTTTCTTTAAGTCAATACATAACAATTCAAAACAACAACTAAAACCAAAATGGCCCTTCTCACTAAAAATTTCTCTGCAACAACAACCCTCCGATAAAAAATAAAAAAAACCTCCCTTACAGCATTACAAGATTCACCGTACAAAATCTCAACGTAACCGATCGACGTGTAACTCGCGAGCCCGCGCGCGCGCTAATTTATGAAGCGGCCACGCGCGACCCGTCGATACTCGCGGTGATTGGATTTATACGTGTGCGCTGAGCTCGATCGTTAATTACTTTGTAATTGAGCCGGCGCGCGCGCGCGACGTGCTTTATTACGTATTCCTCGGAGAGCGCTGACGCTTTGACGAGCGTCGCTGTTGCTGAAATAAGGATCCTCGAGGATTTGTGCCATTTACGGAAGAGAGATTAAAAATCCAGTGGAATTCGTTAATTGAAAGATCTCGTAGGCTGATGGTGTGGGTGGCGCATAAGTGCTGAGTGACAACGCATCGATTGATGGTGTTGCTGGGCGTTTGAAAGGGAAAAGAAATCATTACGTTTTAGATTTGATTGGAATATTATGTGGATTAACTGAAGGTGATGATTTTGATTAACTAATGAAAATGTACATTTGTACAATAAAGGTATTAAAAATATGTGGTGAAATGTTACAGTATGGACTAATTACTGTATGGTATATATTTTGAAAAAATTGTAAGAACTACTGATGAGGTCCTATCAGTATTACAAATCGTTGTCAATAAAAAGGTTGTGTAATGATGCAGTTTAAAAAAAAAAGATCTAGAGAGAAAACTACTCTACCGTGAGATTTTCTAAGAGAAGAGAAACAGTTGCAAGATAGCGAATCCTCCGGTCGATCCTATATATACACTAGATGTAGTGATTCAATAAATTCTTAGCAAAAGATACGCATTATTTAACAAAGAAATTATAGATTATTTGGCTTATAGATTATTTTACAACGGAAGGTAAATTGAGGTTAGAGCGAGATCGATTTTTCTCTATTATTTAATTAACTTTGAATAAATCAAGTTTTTCATTATTCAAATTTAGTAGTTAACAGAATTTAGAAGTTTAACAAAAGTATTAATTATTACTGAGATTTTACTACGAATTAAAAAAATATCTTAAACTTAATGAAATAATATCGAAAAGAGTAAAAGCAGCGTGGTTGACTTAGTAGAAACTGCCAGGTTTGGTCAGACGACAGGACGTTCATTTACAAGTATGAACGACATAATGATTTGATACTTTATAAAACAAATTGTGGAAAAAAAGTATATTAATTATAAATTATAAATTGTACATTTTATTCTACAGATGTAATAAGCCAAATACATTTGCAATTTAAAAGAGTGTGCAAATCATGAGTTTTAGTACCAGTTGTTTGCTTAAACAGTTTCTCGTCGGCACACACGAAATTACCCATGCAATGAAATAATTATTTAACACCACTTTCTAAAATTGTTATAAAATCCACAATAGAAAACTATAAAGCCGCTTCTCTAAATACAATAGCGGCAACTACCACGTACGCTAAAAAAGTAAAAAGAAGATCCTTGACTCCATTACAAAACCACGGAACTCATCACCTTTTTATTTCCGTAAACAATAAACTTATAAAACCTATCCCCAAGATAAAAGAAAAAAATCGTTCCACAAGCCAAAGATACAAACACTCACTCCTCATCATCCCATCCTTCAATTCAACAGCACTCGCTTTCAGCGCGTACGAAATTACGCAAAAACAGCTCGCGCCGCGCGCTTAAGTAAACGATAAAATTTACGATTTCGAGTGTTTGCCTTCAACTCCAACAATCCGTCGTAAAAGCGCGGTACGATTAAAGGCGTGGAAAAAAAAGGCGGCCCTCCCGCGCGCCAGGCGTCGTTAATTTTCTCTTGGCCGCAGATAACGGGTCACTTTGCGCGAAAGGTTCGTCATCGGCTTCTCCTCGATGTTGCGCAGTCCGAGATGTTAGCGACAATCTCGCCCACGTCGAGCGAGCGCATTCTCACGATCGCCCCCATTATCGAAGGTGTACGTATACGTGGAAACGGGGTTGAGGCGTAATAGAGAAACAGCGGGAAGAGAGAGAGGGATAGAGATGTTTTTTTTTTGTAGAAGTTTAAAATGTGGTGTAAAGTTGGAATTCCGCGATGGAGACAATGGGATTATGAGTGCGCTGGGATTGATCGATGCTGAGGCTGTGTTTGATTGATACGTAATGGAATTATTGGGAAATCCGCGTCCTTTGAAAGTTTTATGAGGTTACATTATTGAATGATGAATCAGTTGAGCGTAGAATTAGAAGACTTCGGAACGTGAATAGTACTAAAATAGACATATATTAAGTATCTAATCACCCAAACTTAATACGTAGCTGTTTAAGAAGCTAATAAAATATTTTTTCTTTACTCACTATAGCAAATTGTGTAAACGAAGTAGTATGTTTTCTGTACAATAATAAAAATTATATATTTTCTGAAAATCTCAATATTTTTTAAAGAATATAATAATGTAAGGAAATAAAATTATTTTATATTGGTTTTTTAAAATAAAGAAATAAATTTTATTGAATCCTCTTAAGTATTCAATCTCTTAATGTCCTTTCAACAAACCCTGGATTAATGTTCTCAAATTCATGTACAATTTTTCTAATACCGTCGTGATTAGCTGACTTGAAGACCATATACAGTTCTGCCCAAAGCTATGTAAATTATATAAAAATTAATTCTTATTTCGCACTCATTTAAACTAATTAATATATAATTGATAATTGAAATTACCCAACAAGTATTTTTACTTCCAGGAAGAGGAAAATTGCACTTCGTTATATTCGAACATGTCATTTTTCCCTGTAAATAAAAAGAAGTAATTTTAGTTTTTTACATCAAAATTTATACTGATTTTGCTGAAACAAGGAATACACTGTTTAAATTTCACTAGAAATTTATTGACTTATCAGAAACTGTTTATGCATCTGAAGTAAAATATTCAATGGAATTTTTTGAACTACAGCCTCCTTGTTCATTCTTTCTACTAATTCCATTAACTCCATTGGTAAATTTCAAAAAAATTCTACGTCAATACTTTTACGTTGAGTGTGCGTCGGATCTCCGATTAGTAAAAAATATTATAGAATTCAACGTATATCAATTTTGATGAATTTGACGCACAAGTGTATATAATATATACAATATTTGATATAATTACCAATTCTACGAAACTTTGGAGTGTTTCTTGGATTTTATCGATGTCATCATCCTAAAAAATTATATTGCGTGAAAAAGATGATTGTTAATTATTTTGTTTTGTTTCCATTATAATAAAATCATACTTACGTTCAGTTGATCGCTCTGAAAAATTGTAACGTTTCTATTATTTTAAGATACGAAAGGTAATTATAAATAATTTTATTTACCGTTACTCCAGCCTTTATTCCAATTACATATATGCACATAAAAAGCCAAATACAATATATAATCGTTTTTAATTCAAACATTTTACTACTTTTCATCGCTTTTTTTTGTATTTGTTATATTATTGTAAAATCTGGAGTACAGTCACCACCAGTGTTATATATAATAAACAAGTAAATTCAGTTGAAATAGCAAAGATTTACTAAAAAAATATTTTTATGTTCAATTCGTGATCATAATATTAAACGAAATAGTAAAACCATAAAATGCATAAATTCTTGACATTGAAAAATTTTACTGCTTACAAATAATATAAAAATAATTCGATAAGTTTACAAAGTACACGTGTCCATGAGATAACAGCTTTTCTTTATTATTAAAAATCTGAATTTCAAAGTAAATAATTTTAAAATCTCATAAAGTCTAATGCCAATAACAAATGAAATATCATTTATTACATAAATAAATAAAAAATTTTCAAAACTTAAACAAAGCTCTTAAAACCATACGCCAAGCATTTCCTCTGCTCATCGCCACCGCTCTACTCACACATGCCACCCACACCATCCAAAAAATCTATTCAAACTCCCAAAAAAATCAGCCAGTGTTAAAACCATCCAGCAGAAGCACTGTAATCCATCCTCAACATTTTTCGGGCTCCCCCACGTGCACATCCATACACCTGGCAATTCGTTTTCGCGTCACGCAACCCCGCGGCAACCAATCATTAGTTTAAGTAACAAGTGTCTTTCCGACGATTTATATTCGGCGCCGCGGCGGCAGGGTGAAGCCTCGAGCGGCGGAAAAACGCGAGGAACTGCGCTGCGGGCTGTCCCGTGCTACGAAAAACGTGTGCGCTGATGATCTAAGCGCGAAAATGCCGGAGAGCGACTGCCTTGAGCCGGTTGCACAAGCCGCGAAGAAGAGTCTTAGAGCGAGATTTCCAGAGTCTTGAGGTGCTATTCTAGATAGAGCCGGAGCGAGGGGGCCCGATTTTTCTTTGGAGACGACGCGCGCTGAATCTGGAAGATGTATGGGTTAACCTGTTTTTATAGCGTTTTGTTTCAATTGCTTTGACAATCGGGGTTTGCTGCCTGTTGCGCTGGGTTGCGTTTGTCGGGGGAATGTGTTAATAGAGGGTTTTTGTTAATGAAATGTGGGAAGGATATTTTGTTTGTTTTATTGTATGGAATTTAAGAAAGATATTTTTTGTAAAGAAGAATACATTCAGTGACTAGTTTATTTAATTTATTTCTTTTTATACTTGAGAGAAGTGGTTACAATTTTAATTTCATTATCTTTATTAAGCCTTAGTATGTCTTTTAAAATGTAAGTATATACGCCATAAATAAAGATCACCCAAAAAATAATCATTCTTTTATTTAGCATAATAAAAATGTCTGTATGAAAATAAACTTACATGAGCTTAATTAGTTATAGGCTCAAATGAAACAGTGTATTTTCTATTAAGTTAAATTGGGACTCTAACATAGTTTGTTCATATACGAAGATGCACTATTATAATTTACGAAATATAGATTGGAACATCCTAGAGAAATTTATGCAAGTAATTTAATATTTTTGGGGAGAAAAAATGCAAGCAAAATTTTCGCACGTTGCAACAGAATTATGAAAGAAAGTCGATTTAGTAACGTTTTTATTATAAGTATTTTATAAATCTGACTACATGCGTGAGTATTATTAAAGCATAGACTAATTAAATTTTGTTATATAATGTAATTATAAAAATCACGTTTTAAAATTTCTTAACGAAATCGTTGATAAAAATTGTGATTAATAAAGATCTCTTTCTGTATTCCTTGAATAATAGTAATTATTACTTTTATATTTATATTTCAACTATATTTTACTTAAAACACATTTTTGTTTTATAGAAATTTTAACATACGATATAAGATAAGCACTAATATCACAACATAAAAGGTTATATTATTGTATAAGATAATAATTTTCAAATTCTTATTTTATGACAGTTATTAGGAAGAAAAGTTCTTTTCTCAGACACTATATATCAACTTGTAACGATAAAGTAGAATTTCTTTTCAAAATAACACAATATAGCATTTTAGTATTTTGTTATTTTTTTTTCAATTCCAATACTTTTTTTAAGCTTAAACGTTTTAAATAAAAATATCTTTCCTTTCAAGTGATCGATAATACTAAACTAATAAGAAGTACACTAAATATTTTTTTTACAGATTTATCTATCAGATTTATATCAGAATTCAGAGAATTCAGAGAGACAAATCCACAATAAAACTTATACGTAAAACCCATGTTATGTTATTCTACTAAAAAACAAACTTTCCGACAATACACTTCCAACTAAAGTCAACACCTTCCATCCAACAATTCTTGACCCACATATTACTCAACCTATCTCTCGACTATTAAACCCCAAGAACTCATGAAAAATTGAGCGACAAATCGTTCAATGCCACGCTAAACCTTTCGCAATAACAAACACGCATCTGTCCCACACTAACATAAACAATATCCAACAATTCTCTACTCTCTCTCTCTCTCTCTCACTCTCCCGTGCAATTTTTCCGTCCGCACACAAACACAGCCGGCCAATCTAGGCAACTCTCGTTCTCTCTTACGCAGTTATTTTCCAATTTATCAATTCCCTCGCACCGTTTCGAGTCTCTCAACGCTCCTCCGCTGCCTTTTTTTCTCTCTCCTTCTCGACATTCCGCGCGACATCGATCATATAAGCCAACTCGCGCGCGTCTGCCTTCTTCGATCAATTGCATTCCGCAATTATCGACATCGCGGCTGTCCATCAATCACGCCGCTCTTAGCTTTGTTTTGAAACCATAAATCGCCGGTGTGGGTATCGCTTTTAGTGTCAACTTCGAGGCCCTTAAGGCGCCGAAGATGAAGTCGGAGAGAGGAAGACGGACGCCGCGTTTATTTTTTTTTCTCCTCGCTATATCTCCGTTAACGAGCGCGATTTTTCACGGATCCGCGCTCTTGCAATAAGCCGCTTCACCTATCATTAAAGTCTCTTCGTGCGAGCTCGCCGAATCGCCGAGGCGCAAATGAGTATCAAAGCGCGCTTTTTGCGCCATTTGCATGCGCGCTTAGATAACCCGGAAACGTACAGAAAGGATCGACCGTAGTTTTTACCGACGTAATTATCGAGAACTTCGCGGGATAATACACGTGCTTTTTCAAGTTTAACGAGAAAACGTCGACCGCGAAGCTACTCGGTTTTGCAAAATTGCCGTTTTCTTTACTGCCCGGAGACTACAATTTTCAGCTCCGAATTTCAATTAGCACCCCGATCGCTTGGTTTCTGCACTTCTGCAGACCTCACACATGCACCACACACATCGATACACCTACAAATACACACAGGTTGGACCTCACGAAATCTCTAGCTAAGCGTGTGCGCGCAGCCGATAATTCTCACAGCTATTAGCGAGTGCTGTTATTATTACAGTTGCCGAGCGTCTCTTCTTTCTCCGGTAGGCTCGTTAGAGCTGGCGCAACGGCGATTTACGCAAACGCGCTCGGCTCTTTTTCTTCCCCCGGCGAGATTATTATTATGTACGCGTGCGTCCAGTTTAACACGTGTGTGAATAAAATGAATATCGAGTGGTGTTGTTTGTAAAATTTTCGGTTTGATTTTATGTTGGGGGGATGGGTAGTGAAAATTATATCATTTAGTGGAGTGTATTTTTGGCTGAAGCGTTTTTCATTGTGGCTTAATATGGGTGGGTGTTTCATGTGCGTGCGTCAATTGAGGATTTTTTGGTGGTGATGTTACTCGGGTAATGGTTTGATTTTTCATGTAAAACTTTGGTAAAAATTTCAGTTTTAATAATAGTAGTATTATTTATTTATGCTTTTTTATCAAATTATATAGTTGATATTATAAAATAACAAAATTAAACGAACGCGTGTTTGGAAAGTGCATGATTTTATTTTGATATTTAATAATTTTAGCTGTTTATTTTTGCCTGAATACATGTCTGTTAAAGATTTTTGGATTTATCAATTTGAGTAAGTACAATATTTACTAATTCCTTTTAGACAATATTTATTTTTTCTGTATATAATTAATTTATTAACTATGGTGCATTATAAGT
>UELX01006451.1:0-10854 GCA_900480035.1 Eupelmus urozonus | reverse complement strand
CCTTGTCGGCCGATGAAAATTCCGCTGCCTGAAGAATGTGAAATGTTGTAGCAGTGATCGTTAAATAAAATGTAGGGATAAGCGGGGCAAGTTGACGTGTAATTAATATTTTTATTTTATTAATATCTTCCTCGGGAAATTATATTTGTGCCTGTGAATTATTAGTTTACATACCTAATATATTCGTTTAGCAAAACATTAAACCAGATATTCAAATTTTCAAACGACTTCCACACTTCATCAAACCATCCAAACCCCCCACAATACCTCTACACCACTCCTCTTAATTCACCACAACTGAAACAAAACCTCGCTTCTCACCTCCACTGGCGGTCCTCGGATTATTATGCCCGGCCAGCAGAAAATTCACATCATTAGCATACGCCCAACCTGCCTGGGTCTCTACCCCATAAGCAAAGGGCATCTCAGAAAACCAGTGCGCCGAGTAGACCAGATCCGTGACCCCCAGCTCCCTCGTGTAATTCAACGCCGGCGTTCGAAACAGCACGTCAAAGCAGATAAAAGTCCCAAAGGTGACATTGAAATCCGTCGTGAAAACAGCCGTTTCCGGACTGGCGGTGACGTTGGTACCTGCCTCCTTGAATAAGTTGACCTTCCTGTATCTGGCGATCAGTCGACCTTCGCGGTCGAAGGCCACATTAGTGTTGTAGATCAGCAGACCATCGGCTGGGCAATCCTTGGTGCCGTTACAGTCGAGCTTCTCTCGGTGGTTTGCTACCAGGTACATGCTGTATTTCCTTGCGGCGCATGATATCAGCTTCAGGGACTGGAAGAAAGGGAAACATTAAAAAGTCGATCGGTGCTAATGGAGGATTGGTTATGAGATTATTTGAGGTTTGTGTATTATTACATGCGCGTATTTGTTGTCGTTGTCGTCGCAAGGCGAGATTTCGTCCTTCGGATCGGGGATGTAGGAGGCCGCCTGGCTGCGGGCTATGGTTTGGTTCTTCGACGTGGAGATCGAGAGGCTCGATTCCGGAAACACGAGGATGTCGACCGACTGTGGATGGTTTTTTACTGGATTTAATTTTACGATTTTTTGGTGAATTATATGCAGTTTTTTTGCACTGTCTTGTTTTGTTTATCGTTACTATTAGGAATAGAAGACTTGAGAAATTTTTAGAATAGAAAACTATTTTTTTAATTCGTTATTAATTGTACAGATATATATGGAAATGTAATTCAAAAGAATTTTTTGACTAGAGTATTAAAAATATATTTAAGGAATAAAAAAAATATATAAATAATATTCAATTTTTTTGTTTAGGGAGGAAAAAAATACAAAATTTTCGATTCAACGCCTCGTATTGAATCCTTGTTTGTCACTTTGTGCTATAGAGGTGCCATGGTGTTAAACACAAATTATATACGTTCTATAGATTCGACAATTTGACATAATATACTACTATAGCTATATAATAAAAAATTGATTATATTAATTGTAAAAAATATACGGCGATGTTCTGCACAAGTATCTTATGATAAAGACAAGACACTCGTAAAAAACAAATTTACTATTTATCATTATAATAAATAATTAAAAAGTCTTTTGATACTCACGTACTCAGCTGCCTTTTCCACAATCTTAATATAATTCTTGGCATTTAAATCTGCTACACTTTCCTCATCGTCGGTATTATACACCGGACTGTATTCCACAACTGCTCCGATGTAACTTGATGAAGCAGGTGTTGAACGCTTTAAAAATGGTAAAATGAAACGTAATCTCGAGATATTTAAAGGTTACATTTTCTAATAAATCATGTTTTGTAATTATATATTTTACCTGCTGTGATGCTAGAGGACACAATAATAAAATGCCTAGCTGCCAAAAAAGCTTCATCGTTTAATGATTAAGTCTAACGCGCAAAGAGAACTGAAATAAAGTGAAGAATTAAACTAAGTTTTAGTTCCTAGTTTTTTAAGCATATTGAATGAAATTTTTGTTTTTGTACAATCGTATTTTAATTAAGAGATATGCACATTTAAGTTAAGGATGTTCATAAAGTTTTTTTTAAATTTATCAAGGAATTAAACGGATCAAGAAAAATAATCAATAAATACACAGTAATCATGATTGCAATGATTATTAATAATACACGTACTGTATTTTAAAAAATTCCATTGAACTTGTTGGAGTTATTGTTTATAAATCTTTATTTATACAACACAAATATAAATATACAATTATATAATAACAGTAGAATTAACGCGTCTCAAGTACAAGATCGCAAAGATTGTAATTTCTATCCTGCCAGGCAAAAAAAATAGTTTATTTATAGCCCGTTTATTGGATAAATAAATAAATGAACAAATAAATATACGCATCGCGGAAAAAAATAAAGAATGCCTCATCACATGTTTGTTCTTTTCTACATATACTATTATTTCAATACTTTCTTAAAATAAAGCTAAAAATGTCAATAACTTGAGTTTATCTAAAATTGCTGTTTTCTCCATATTTTAACATCTGAAAATGTATCCCAAAGTTGAGCAAAATCCGTGACCCGCAGGTTGAAGTCTCTCATAGTTAGCATAATTTTAGTGAAACAAGAATAATAAAGATTCAGTGCGACGTAGTAAGTTAGTATAAGTATAGAATAGTGATAAAATTATATTTAATAATAGATAATTCTGTTTTTGAAAGCCATTCAGAATAAATTTTATTAGGAAAAGAAACTTATACTGCTATTACTTGTGAAATAGCTTACCAAAAAACAATACAAATAAAAACCAAATTAATTATACTTTTAACAAGCCCAATAAAAATGTCAACTCAAAAATTGAATTTATATAAACATTCTAAGTATACTTAAAAAACTTGAATTTATACAAGTACCTATGACTTTGCACTAATCTTAAAAAATGTTCAACAACCACTACTGCCAGTCACTAAAACAATACTAACGCTCCAACGTCCGTAACATTTCTTTACACTCGCGATGATAAGATACCAAATGCAATATCACTTACGATAATCATGAAATCTCTGCCGCAACAGCCAACTCCTCAAGACGCATCCATCACCACACTCCTATCAAAGCAATCTTCTCCAGGGAACCCCCGAATCTCCTCATCATAACCCCGATCCTTATCCTCTTATCCAAACCCTACAATCACCAAAAAAATCGCTGAATCAAGCGAGCTTACACGGAGACACTATGTATATCGTCAGCTCGAACCGCTTTATAGTTTTGCGCTCTCGTGTGTAGGCGTATGCGCGTCGAGCTCGGCAAACGAGACCAATAGGGTAAGCGTTGTGTTACATCCGCGCGGAGAGCTTCGAATTACCGGTCATCGCCTGTTTTCCTCGCCCTTCGCAGATCCAACCGCACTTGTCGCGCCAGCACGATGAGCCGGCCGCAAAACACTTCAATTTAATGCGTTCAATCACCGCGATGGCTACTTGGTCATAGCTAGTATCAGTTTAAAGAAGTTTACTTTTAGTATGGTTTTAAAGAAATTCATAAATTGTGGAAGAATTTTTTGTATGATTTTATGGTTTTGATGTGTGTGTAATCACTCGTTTGTATGATTTTATGGTTTTGATGTGTGTGTAATCGGTGATTAGAGATTTTTTGTTCGGTATGATTATGGTTGTGGTGTCGTGTATGGATGGCGTAGCTCTGTGACACTGTAACGGCAACGGCCCCGAGTCTATGGGGGCCGCCAAGGCTGGGATCTCTTCATTATTTGCACTTATATTTCCTCTCGTTCTAACTATCGCTCTAATCGCTTTTCATTTTATTTCATTGCCTTCGTTTGTTGGCGCGTTATCATTTGTCTAAGTAGCTGGTGCAGATAAAAACAGTTCTGTTGTGATCTAATTTGTTTTACTATTTTATCAATGATATATATTTTCAAAATATTTCGCTAGGATTAAATTGTTGTAATAAAAGTTGTGCACTTTAAAAATGTAAGTAGTCTACTGATGTAAAACATTAATTGTTTCTAACTTTTTGTTACTGTACTCTTCATTTAAGGTACCTATATTACAAAAAAAATTTTAATTATTACCGTATAATCCAATTTTTAAAAAAGGTGCTTCCAAAGAAATCATATTTTATATACTTATCCAACCTCAGGAAATGTTTTTTCATGAATCTTCGAGATATAGTGTTCAATATAAAAAAACCTTCTTTCTAGATTAAGCCGCTGTTGAATGATATGAGTATATGGTATAGGTACCAGAATGTTTTATTCTCTGCCTAATAAATAAGAACAAGCTGTGCATAAAACACTCAGTGAAAAACCAAACACCATAATTTTTCTCATATAGGTACCTGAATGAGGCCGCGTCGAAAGTTTTAATTAACACAAAGAGTATAGAATTATATCTTCTATCGAATTTATCAGAACCATTTCAGTGACGTGAGACCGGTTAAAACCTATTTGTAGTGGATTTAAAACAACTCGTTTCGATATTTTTGTGTGATATTTTAAAATTTTATACTTAAATTTTAATTTATCAGTTTTATTTATGTTTTTTCAAGTAACTTAGATACGTGTTTGTTGGTATGAAATGTATATTAATGAGCATCAAGCTGACTGCAAAAATCAAGTAAAGTCCCTGAAAGCTTGCGGCTGACTATAGTTACATGCTCCCGTTCCGTTTTTTTTTTTTTTACAAAAAGAAAATTTTTTCTTGGAATTATTTTTTTTTCTGTTATTTACTCTTTTTTATCGCTCTTCTTTTCTCTAATTCTAATATGTATTTGTAATCAGATTGATTCCTGCTGATAATAGTTTAATATCGTTTTAATTCGTCAATAATTAAAAAGAAAGAAAATGGTTCATTCAATTAGTCTTAATTTACACATTAAACAAAATCATTTTTTAAAATTTTGATTTATTTTATTTTATGAGTTTATATTCCTGCTTCTTAATAATTTGGAATCAAATTTCCCAAATTAAAATAATTTTGTTTTAATTACGTACACATAGGCGAATACTCAATTTTTCATCTTGAGTACACAAATACAATTTATTTTCACTGTAAATTATATAAGTTCTTATCCATAACAATTATTGAAAATATTATCATCTTCTCTCAAACTTATTTCATAAAATGTAACGAGAATCTAATACATAATTGATTTAGCATCAGGAGTCTTTTAGTGACACTAATGCTGAGAAACTTCTTCAATAATTTTTATCACAAAAGTATGAAAAATATGATCAAAGTGAATGCAAATTAATATTTTAAAAAGATAATGTATATGTAACAGTTGAAAGTTTGTTACATATCGTCGATTAGGAAGAGCAGGCGTTACTTATTAAAAAATCTGAGATATCGCACCAAAATCTAAGGAGTTAAAGTTAATAAAATTTAAAATTTTAACGTCATTCATATGTATCTATTATATTGCTCATATCCTTCCAATATACATCATTTTATATAATTATAATTGTGAAGAATATAACTTTTTTTAATTAGCTTTGATATTTTACAAGTATTTTTGAATAAACATTTAAAACTTTTTTTATTTTTTTATTACTTCAATCAAAATTAATACCAAGATTAGTGACATGTACATGCAGATCATTCGTAAGGATATGAATCATGTGATTGATGGAATAATATTTTAATAAATAATTGATAATTTTACTGATAACTTTTATTTTTAAATATTTATTTTTAAAATCCTTAAATCAAGTTTTAAGAAGCTATAAGTCAATAGTACAGTTTAAAATAATCAATTTTTTGTATTTATTATTTACATATATACTATAGAAAGCAAGCAAAAATGATATTTATAAAAAAAGATGGATTCATTACAACTGCAGATGAGGGTTTTGGAAGCTCAGAACAATCAGCAGCAAAATTACGTCCAAATATAGCAAAGGTCAGTAAATCATTTCTAGATTTCGTTAACTGCATCATATAACTCGAAGTGTTACCATGATGAACAGAATCAAAAATAAAATCAGATGCATTTACCGGCATCATATTTTTTGAAATACTTAATTAACGGCATGAAGAAGATATTTTGATTGCTGGTATTTTGTATGAAAATCTCGATCGATTCAAATGATGTCGAGGTCACAATAGTCTTATTAGATTTAAACGTGTGCCCACAACTAACCGAGGTGTAAGAGATTAATCCGCACACTTTAGCTCCGCCTGTAGTTACAGTAAGATGTCTCGTTCCGTTGAATACTGCTAGACGATATCTAAAATAATTAGCGTATTATTAAGTTATGCATTTAAATAAATCCATTTAAAATATAAAATAATTTAACCTAATTATTTCTATGAAAATTTAAAATAAATAATAAATATAAGACATAACTATTTATTATTCTTTTATATATTGCACAGCATATTTTTGTTTGAGATAGACATGTATTGGTAGTTATAGGCCAATTAAAAAGAGATCATCAAGAATTCAATAGATTGTATGTTTCTATGATGAAGATTGTATCGCTGACATTCGAGGTCCAAAAAATATTATATGTTTTAGATTACATTATTAAAAATTGAGTTCATATTCATATAGTTATTTTTATTAATTTTAACCAATAATAACACAGTTTAAATTCGGTACTATGTTGATATAAATACTTTTATATTAAATGCAACTTGACTGTTAATTCAATAGCAAAAGTTAGTACCGAAATAAAGTATCCTATTAACAAAAGAGTAATAAATTGTATCAAGTTAGCAGCACTATTATAACGTATATTTTTTAGGTCATGTAAAGCAGATGTTATTTGCATATATTCCCACGTTTGTGGAATACCTGATTCAATCAATTGTAAAAATTTATGATCAAACTTATAAGCAAATGGGGATGCTTTTTCATAAAGAAATGATGTATATTGTGTGAAAATAATTGGTTTGGCTATTTTAATAGTTGCTGCATTATCATCATTTCGAAGTATTCCAGAAGAATATTTTGCCAAGTGATGTGGCTCTAAACACATGCGATCCTTTTTTTCAGCTGAAATTTGTACGCATTTTGTAGCAAATTTGGTTCTTATAACATTTTGTTGTATTTTTTCAATTATTTCATTATTGACATCTTTGAATTGAAAAAGAGCTTCATTCATATATATGGGTAAAGAGGGATTGTATATTTCATTCAAAGAATTAAATGATTTTTCACTGTTTGTTATTATTTTGTTGTCTACGATGAATGTAATAGTATCAGCCGAATACTTTATGGACACAATAGCCATACTTAGATAAATAAGTTTTTCAATTAGATTTTTTAGATTTTTATTTATCATGGGAATCCCCAATAGAATTTGAAAAATAAAAAATGGTTTCCCCATCGGTGAATTTAATTTAAACATCTTGAGTATGAATTTTAAACTAAACATAATTACAATTGAAATAAAAAAAAATACTAAATCTTTAAATAAATTAGTGATCTTAGAATAATGGAGTATGGGTACAAGTAACACTATATCATCATTTAATAATTTTCTACCAACTAAAACGTTTTCTACATCAGGTAGCGTGTTCAAAAATGGTACCGGAAAGGCCATAGGCGACATATTTATTTTACCACTCTGGAATTTTTCAAGTATATCCAAAACTTGATTAGAATGATCGTAAATAAAATTTATCGTATAATTTAATACATTAGATAACTCATTGATGTAATTGAAATGAACACCACCGCTAAGTTTACGAGAATTATTTGCAACAATAACGTATGGAGTTTTATCGAAAAAAAGAGTATTTATAATATATCCATTCACATTTTCTAATTTATCTAGAAAAAGCTTATTTCTGTCATGTATGTTACATTGGCTATAAACATTAGTAAAAGGGTTATAATCATGTAATATAGAACTACCCACACTGTTTATATTTAAAATCAGAAAATCTAAGTAATTCAAAGTCCAAGCATGAACAAACAATGGCTGAAATTTCTTTTTTGATAAAAAGAAATTGCTGTAAATTATAACAAGACACCTTGGTCGCATTAGAATTGGAGAATTGGAAAGAAAATAAATGGTTCTTCGAATATTTTGCAAGTAGAATTCCTGTTCATTTTGTAGAATAATAAATAAATTCCCATTTCTTGGTTCTGTAAATGTTGATAAATTGATTAACCTATGATTATCAGAACTACCAACTTCATTTAAGTCAATTACTACAGATGGAATGCAATTGGTAATTTTTTTACTAATAAAATGTATTTGCGAAAAATTTGAATTGTTTACTTCACTTATAAATATAGTAAATTGATATATTTTAAGTTCTTGTATGATTTTATCAATAATATAATCCGAACTATCTGTCACCACTAATGAAAATTCACTAAAATATATAATAAAATAAACAGCCTAATGCATGGTAAACATTTCTGTATTTATGAAAAAAATGAATTAGTTTTTTTTTTCAAAGTAGCTGCATAATTTTCTCTAGTATAACTTTAAATTTCAGTAACTTTTAAATTTAGTAAACAGTACTAAATTTAATAAGTAATCAGTTAATATTTTATGAGCAAAAAAAATTCTAAGTTTTATAACTCCTTGTTTTTCTACATAAACTAATTTACGCGTTATACTAATAGATATTTATTAAGGGCGATTAATGGACATAACTGTATAATTTTAGATTTTTTACTATGCAAAAAAACGGACAAATATTTCGAATATTAAAATTATATATTATTATAAAGAATTTTTAGATATAAAAATTTAGATAGTTGTTAAGCCTTAATTTTCAAAAAAAAGCAGCTATTTTTGTCATCGTTTTTTTATTAAATATATGCTAAAAATTCCATTGGATATAATCAATTAAAATATCAAATTTTGATAAAGTGATATTAGAGTTTAAGAAAGAAAAATTAAAAGAACAGAAATTTTTTTTACTAAATATGTGCTAAAATTTTCATCCGGATATAATGAATTAAAATATCAAATATTGATAAAGTGATATCAGAGTCTAATGAAGAAAAATTAAAAGAAAAAAATTTAAATGTTTAATAAATTATTAAAGGTTCTTATTACGTTTGTTTTCAATCGCACTAAAAATTGACAAAAATATGACGATAAAGTAGCATATATATTTTATAAGTTACGGTTAGAGACTATTAATAAATTTTTCAATCTTTTAAGCTTTTTCACTTTTTGAAGAAAATACCTAGTGTAAGGATCCAATAAAAATGGATAAAATCTTGGAAAAATGGTGCAAATACTCTATAAAATCCAATCTGGTATGAAGATTTTCTCGGGATTTGTCAGGTCCCTGTTGAAAAAATTTACGTGAATTACTCACGTGAATTTTTTACGTAAATTTTGTTTCATTTCTTCACGTGAATTTTTGACGTGAATTTTTCATATGAATTTTTCATTTGAATTTTACTGTTATTATATTTTTTAATGAATATTATATATTAATAGAATTTTTCTAGTAAATTTTTACTTTAATTTTTCACGTGAATTTTTTACGTGAATTTTTTACGTGAATTTATCTGTAATTGGATTTTTTAATGAATATTATATATTAATTGAATTTTTATTGTAAATTTTTATGTTAATTTTTCTTATATTTTGCAAATTATATAAATGTAATTAGTTATGAGTAACTCATGAAGGATATTGTGAACAAGGGAAGAAAGTGAGCAATTGTACTAATGATGTGTATATTTGTAATTAAATTTTCAAAGTATGTACATTAAGTGGGTGTTGAACTTATTTTCTATTTTTCTTTTAATTTTAAAGGACCAGTAAATCATGAATAATTATTATTATATAATAGTTATTACTTGCTGCTAGAGCGTGCGGTAATCGCTATACTCCGCATTAAAATAGACATGAAAATTTTCATTTTAATTAATACTAATTACTTAATAAATATTTTGATTAGTCACTCACCTTAAACAATATTTAAAATATGAATTATATATTTTGCATAGTAAAAAATGAAATACTCAAATAAATACTTGTTACAGTACTTGTAATATTAGAGTTGTAGTACAAATAATAGAAATATCAATATATGTAATTCATGATATTTTTGTGTAAAAATAACGTTTATTATTTTATTGACTTAAGTACATATAATACAATTATACAATTTTATTTTTAAGTTAGGTACAAAATGTCTTTAATAATGATAAAGATTTGGAACAGAGCATATATATTGATCATGTTCTAAATTGATGTATACACAAATTTTTTCAATATTTTCAGTTCTTAAAAGAGTAATATCTCGTGATATGTTTATAACTTTTTCCATTGGGAAATCATTGAAAAGTTCTTCCACGTTAACCGTTTTACAAAGAACATATTGATTATGGGTCTGATCTAATCCGTTTCCTTTTATAAGAGGTGTAGAGGGAATTATTTTTTATCATTTTACTGTAGGTTCTAGATGTTTCAGATATCTGCAATTGATCTATCCACCTTTGTTTTGTTGGTTTATTTGGACCAACATATGTACAATCGGTTGAAGATATTGAAAATACTGACCGATTATCATCAAGATGAGAAACATATGAATGGACTGGTGAAAATGGAATTGTATCGTCTAAATATTCGCGTAAAATCAATTCGGCTTCGCACATACTGCAGTAGCACAAGTAGTACTGAATGCTCTCAATTTTAAAACTTGACGGAGATATGAATTTTTGAAAAAAATGAAAAATTTCCCCGTTTTTCCAAATTTTCTCGATTTCTAATTTTCGATCAGGTCAGTTAAGGGGGGCAGCCTGAGTTGAAATCACTGAAAATGAATAAAACATTTATTAATATTTAAAACAGTATATCATAGCTTTTATTAATATCAATTTTTTGTACTTTCTATATACATATTACAGATCATTTTTGCAGATTTAAGTGATCTATATTGCCCTCTAAGTCTCTAATACA